>JARSSU010009497.1:0-163251 GCA_029619165.1 Eurosta solidaginis | reverse complement strand
CCACTCTTGCGAACTTTAAGAAACTTCTTGTGATCAAAATAAAAAAATAAAAATAAATGTAAGGCGCGATAACCTCCGAAGAGATCTAAGGCCGAGCTTCTCTTCCAATTTGCGTCGTGCTCCTCTTGATTTGTCCCTACAAATTGGCCGGACGGGACCTACATGTTTTATGCCGACTCCGAACGGCATCTGCAAGGCAGATGAGTTTTCACTGAGAGCTTTTCATGGCAGAAATACAATCGGAGCGCTTGCCAGACACTGCCGAGGGGACGACCCCGCTTAGAAAAATTTTCTTCTAATTGAAAAATCTTATTTCTCAAATTTTGATGTTGCTTTGCCCGGGAGTTGAACCCAGGGCATACGGTGTGATAGGCGGAGCACGCTACCATCACACCACGGTGGCCGCCAAAATAAGCATTAGGAATATCTTGTAGGCGGTTGAATAAAAGAGATATATAAATCACTGATTTATGTGCTTCTATTATAATAACAAATATATGAATATTTTAATAATTTTACAGAAAAGGGGTTTTCGTTACCATCATGTTTACCTTTTTAAAATGTGGTGTACTAGCCGAAGCCGTGTGCATCTTGCGCAACAAATATAAAAGTCTCATACCAAATATCAACAGAAATCAGCTGTTCTATCAATCAATCATCTATCAATAAAAACTTACATGCGCTTGCGCTGTCATCTGGCGAGTGTTGGAAACTGACGGCAATGCAGTGTTAGTTCTAATCAAATATTCGCAATAGTGCCATAATTCAAATAGATATTTTTGCGTGCTCATAAACGTTTTTTTAACAAATTATTTTAAAATAAAATATGGCTAAACAAAAGCACCACGATCAGTAATGCCCAAAGCTCGCTAAAAGCACGAATCTCCATCTTTACACCCAAAACTTTATTTATAGATTTGGATTCCAAATAAGAGCGAAAAAGGGACCTGCACATAAAAACAGCAATTAAAAATAATATATGTGACGCGGCCTATGAAAAGGTGGCTTATTACTCAAAAAAGAAATTGCGAGAAACAGCTGTTAAAGATAAACAATGCATTTCTTCAGTTTCTTAGTAGTTTTTTCGTTTGCATTATGAACAGTCATGCCCAAAAGGCAAAGCTCAAACCAGTTTCTAACCGATATTTTGGCTCCATTGCCATCGAAAAAAATGCTATCAAAAAAATCTGAGGATGCTTCACCAGCCACCAAAGTGGCATCGAAGGAACCAAAGGCTCGATCGTCTTTCATTTGTGCTCTTCTTTCTCTACATTTTTAGTAAACTTCCTATCAAGTTAGGACTTTCTAGTTTTCACCACGTGAAAGAGCGTCTCAAAAACTATCGAAACCGGAAAAAAGTGGAAATATTTTTTTTAGTCATAACCCATCTTTTCATAGACCGGGTCACATATAAGATTTGTAAATATTGACATATAATGAGTGAATTTTGTTATACTTTTCATTTAAGCACATCAAAGCATATAAGTATGGCATAAAAATAAATAAATAAGTAAATAGCATGACATAATAATATAAAATAACATAGCATTAAAAAATTAACATAACATAATATAGCATTACATAAATTAACATAACAAAGCATAACATAACATAATAAAACATAAAATAACATAAGATAAACAAATTGCATTAACGTAACATAACATGTAATAACAAGTAAGGGTGTCTAAGTTCGGTTGAATCCGATCATTATATACTCAGTTTGATTTTTCAATTGTACAGTTCATTTCAGATTAATTACTTTTTCGAATTTTGTTATGAGGTATTTATTATAATGAGGTTCTAGGAATGTTGTGTAATGATTGATCGAAATAGGGGCGTGACACCGCCCATAAAAAAATGTCTCCCGATTTCCTCTTACAATAAAACTTGGTAAGTGAAATATCATTGATACAAAACTATTTTTCGATAAGATATAGCTTATTATTATAGTCTGCGACCCTTTTAAACATTCTTTTTATAAAAGTGGGGGTGGTTCTTAACCGATCACGTCCATTTTTATTAGAAAAATTTTCTGCTATAAAGGAAGTATGTATTCCCAACTTTATTACGATATGTTATCTTCTGGCTCCCAAAATATAGAAAATTGCTTATTAAAAAAGGAGCCGTGCCACTCCCATTTTCAAAAATTTAAATTTCACTGCTTCTGACACAATATTTTAACCTTTAAAACTTGTTTACAAAAAACAAAATAAGCACACAGGATTAACAGATAAACATTCATCAACAAGTAAATACAAAAACATAAGACAACCAAATTAAAAGACACAAAAAAAAGTTCAAGCGGCTAAAATTACTGACTTTTACCTGCCTTAGCTAACAAAACACACACATATACATGCACAAGCAGCAAATTTGACAGTACCTGCTAATTTACCTAAGAACTATAAATATAATACAAACCACAATATCAGATCAGAACGAAAAATGACACTGATGACGGCGCAACGCCGAAACAAAATTTAACCAGGGATGGTGGAAAATCGTTCTAATAAAAATGTATTCTATAAAGATGTTTATCGTAGCAACTTTTCAAAATCACATTACACGAAAAGTTTAGCAATAAATAATTTTCAAAATAAACGCTGATTATAAGACTAATTATGACTGCACTTGTCAATCGACACATATATATTTCTACTATAAATTGACTAATTGCTAACAAAGTGCTGTCATACAGGCATATTGAAATATACATATGTGTTTGTATGTTTGGACAACAATCTATTTTAATATGTCAGCAATAGAAAAATGTGCATATGAACTCAAAAGCATGCAATTTTAGCAGGTGTGTCCCTTTGCTCGCTCGCTTAGGGCGCACCACGGGAAACAAAAAATAGAATAAAACAATTCCAATATCGTATATCTCACAGCATATTTAAAATATAACATATTTCAGTGTACATACATAAATAAATCTTAACTTATATCTCCGTATATATGTATGTACTTACTTACTTACTTAATTGGCGCTTAACCGTCTATATATGTATGTACTATACTTAATACTAAGATAATACATTTTGTTACTTCAAGTCAAATATCATAGCATTAACATTTGCACTCTTAATAACTCAGTACTTACTTAGTAACCATATTGTAAAGCTAGGCTGGAAGTTTGTCTTAAGCTGCTTAGTTTAATGTCACGTAATTTATTATTTCGTAGCCTGACGTTGGCACACTTCATTTGATTTGAGATCGAAAAAATAACGCTCATTATATGCATAAAAATATATACAAACAAGTAAGGAAGGTTAAGTTCGGGTGTAACCGTACATTACATACTCAGCTGAGAGCTTTGGAGATAAAATAAGGGAAAATCACCATTTAGCAAAATGAACCTAGGGTAACCCTGGAATGCGTTTGTATGACATGGGTTTCAAATGGAAGGTATTAAAGAGTCATAGTTCTATAGGTGGACGGAATTTCAGGATATCGCCATAAAGGTGGACCAGGGGTGACTCTAGAATGTTTGTACGATATGGATATCAAGTTAAAGGTATTAATGAGGGTTTTAAGAGGGAGTGGGCCTTAGTTGTATATGTGAAGGCGTTTTCGAGACATCGACCAAAATTTGGACCAGGGTGACCCAGAACATCACCTGTCGGGTACCGCTGATTTATTTATATATGCCATACCACGGACAGTATTCCTACCAAGATTTTAAGGGCTTTTGATTTCGCCCTGCAAAACTTTTTCATTTTCTTCTACTTAATATGGTAGGTCTCGCACCAATTTTACAAAGTTTTTTTCTAAAGTTATATTTTGCGTCAATAAACCAATCCAATTACCATGTTTCATCTCTTTTTTCATATCTGGTACAGAATAATGGCATTTTTTCATTTTTGGTAATTTTCGATATCGGAAAAGTGGGCGTGGCCATAGTCGGATTTCGGCCATATTTTATACCAAGATAAAGTGACATCAGATAAGTACCTGAACTAAGTTTAGTAAAGATATGTAATTTTTTTCGCAAGTTATCGTGTTAACGACCGAGCGGAAGGACAGACGGGTCGACTGTGTATAAAAACTGGGCGTGGCTTCAACCTATTTCACCTATTTTCACAGAAAACAACTACCGTCATAGAATCTATGTCCCTACCTTATTTCATAAGGATTTGTAAATTTTTGTTCGACTTATTGCATTAAAAGTACTCTCGACGAATTAAATGAAAAAGGGCGGAGTTACGCCCATTTTGAAATTTTCTTTTATCTTTGTATTTTGTTGCACCATATCATTACTGGAGTCGAGTGTTGACATAATTTAGTTTTATACTGTAAAGATATTAAATTTTTTGTAAAAATTTGACTTTAAAAAAATTTTTTTTTAAAGTGCGCGTGTTCGTCCTCCGATTTCGCTAATTTTTATTTAGCACACATACAGTAATAGGAGTAACGTGTCTACCAAATTTCATCATGATATCTTCAACGACTGCCAAATTACAGCTTACAAAACTTTTAAATTACCTTCTTTTAAAAGTGGGCGGTGCCACGCCCATTGTCCACAATTTTTTCTAATTTTCTATTTTTCGTCATAAGGTCAACGCACCTACCAAGTTTCATCGCCTTATCCGTCTTTGGTAATGAATTATCGCACTTTTTTCGGTTTTTCGAAATTTTCGATATCGAAAAAGTGGGCGTGGTTGTAGTCCGATTTCGATCATTTTAATTAGCGATCTGAGATGAGCGTCCAGGAAACCTACGTACCAAATTTCATCAAGATACCTCAAAATTTACTCAAGTTATCGTGTTTACAGGCGGACGGACAGACAGACGGACGGACGGACGGACATGGCTAAATGAATTTCTTTTTTCACCCAGATCATTTTGATATATAGAAGCTCATATCTATCTCGATTAGTTTATGCCGTTACGGATTACCGTTATGCGAACAAAGTTAATATACTCTGTGAGCTCTGCTCAGCTGAGTATAATAAATCTACACATTCAACCCAGCTGCATGGTGATCTGCCCAGCATCTCTAAAGATCGGACCATTTACCACTTCAATTATGTGCTGCCACGTTTAGCCAAAGGCTGATTTCATTTTGTCAATGCTCTACATAAATGTTGGTGTATACTCTTGGTAGCTCTGGTTGTCTATTTAAAAGTAGTTTAAGTTGAAATGATGAATCACGCTTAAGTCATAAAATATTTTTGCTGGCGGGTAATTGAGCTGGTGTAGTGATATTTGGTTAAATTTTTATGGTGAAGTCGTTAGTTGAGCATAAAACTGTTGGTGATTAGACTATTGATTGTTATTGCTGCTTTTTATTGTCATTGCTTTTTTACTACATTGAAATATTGATAAACTGACTTGGTTTTCAAACTCAAATAAAATGAGTGCAATCATATTATTGAAAGTTACATGTGAAAAATGAAGCAAAGAACCAAGAACAATGTCAACGTATCAGTAGAAGGTTTTTGTCCTGGGGGGTTCGCAGTTTGATTTAACTGGTCGGTCAATAGAGACCACATATATAATGATTTTTTTTAACAGTATTACCGGAGTTAATTTGAAGACCAACTGGAAAAGCCCAAACATTTTTACAAATACAAAAATTATGCGAACTTCAGCCCTACATTCTGCTTCTAGATCTGGGCCGCTTCTAAAAGCTGGGTCCTTAAACTTGCAAGCTTAAGACAAGAACCCAGTATGTAAACCATTGTCTAGTGCTACAGTTCGCACACTCGGCATCTCTTGTCGCCACCTAGACCCAATTTATATGCCATAAAACAGCACACCTTGAAAATGCCCGTCACATGACTATAGACTTCCAGGTAGGGGATACTCATTTGGATAACGCAAAAGTATTTTTAAGATACAATAAACGATCATGGTGAAATAAGCAAGTAGCCCCTGTCTACCCTAACGCCTCTTTAATTAGTCAGGTGAGTTTTGTTAAGGTGTTGAAAAAATTCGAAATATTCTTTCGCTGCAAGGGCATGAAGGGAACCTGTTATTCTAAAAAGTAACAATGGAGTGTATTCATGCCACATACACAGCCACTCTCTCAGGTCATGGACTCATCCTCCTTACCTCGAGAGCTTGAAGGTGATGGATACCACTAGTTTAATGGTTTTGCTGAGTGAAAAAAATACACCAATTCCACGGACTATCTTTCACCATCGTCCGTAACCCTCCTGATAGCTCCCAGATCTACGACACACTCACCGTTAATCGTTTCATTGAGGCATTCCCCTTTCTACACGGTGCCACTTTCTGTCCTGATCAACCTCTGGCTCCTGTCCGGCACCTGCATCATTTCATGTTAGTGGATAAATTTCAATATCAGCGCCACGCCCTGACATACTGCATCAATTTTTTGCGGGATATACCTCCGCAAAGATTTAGGTCGGGCTTCCTTTCCAATTTGCGTGGCACTACTTTTCATTTTTTCAACAAATTGGCGAGATAGGACATGAATGCTATTCAAGCTTCCCAGTTTTACCCGAGAAGCTTTTCATTCTAGAAATATACTCCCAGTGTTTACCAAACCACTGTGGACGACCTCGCTTAGAAAAACTTGTCTCAAATAATTTGATGTTGCTTTTCCCGGGACTTGAGCGCAAGTCCATCGGTGTGGTAGTAGCTAGCTACCAAACTACGGCAGACACCATCGTTCGAACACTCTTCACAGATATTTGAAACAAATCCTTGCCTCTGTGCGGAATTATTTGATCCGTCAACGATTACACAGAGCTTTCCCTTGTGGTGTCGTTCGTTTGCTGTTGCTGTTGTCGAATCTTTATTCCCAGAAAGGGAATTGTAAGAGGTACTACCTACTAAATCCATAATGAATTCGCAAACTTCATATTTTCTAATTCCTCGAACAAACTCGGTAATATGATATGGACTACTAAGAGGAATATCACCTCTCTAAGCTGCCGTTACCAAAAAAGCTCTATCTCGAGAAACTTTTGAAAAACGAACTACTTCAAAATTTAATGAAACAACAATCTAGCTAAATATTGTTTAAAAAATGTCCAGTTTGACTATTTATTCAATATATTTGACACGAAATTTAACGTTTTTGACAGAAATTCTGAGATAGTACGTATATCAACCAAATTCTGGGCGTCTTTGGAACAAACCTTCAGATAGAAGTTTTTGAAGTAGCTGCCGAGCCATGTCACTGCAGACGGATATTCGGGACTGTGAAGGAAATCGACTATTTTGGAGCCAGCACTAATTGCAAGTTCTACTTTGGACTGAATTGAAAAGTAAAGTTCTCTCTCGATGAAAAAAACCACGCTCTGCAAGTCTCTCATCATACCTGTCCAAATGTATGGCTCGCAATCGCGGACGTTGTCGAGAGAAGATGAGATGGCTCTTGGAGTGTTCGAGTGAACAGTCTTCCGGAAGATTTCTGGTCCTTTTCGTGATAACGTTGCTATTAACGATGAAGGTATAATGATGGGCTGTATAAGCTTTATGCAGATATGACGATGGTGCAGCGAATAAAAACCAAAAGGCTGCAGTGACTAGGTCACGTTATGCTAATGAACTAAGACGCTGCGGCGAAGAAAGTATTTCAGTCGACACCGCAGTTTGAAAGTAGAGGAACGGGAGACCTCCGCTGTGTTGAAAGAGGCAGGTCGAGAAAAACTTAACCTCTCTTGGTGCTCCCAAATTGCGTCAGTTATCGCGAAAAGTGATAGCTGTCTTGATTTGTTACGAAACGCTCGAAATCGTGTAGGCGGTTAAGCGCCAATTAATGATGATAATGATGAACAATATTTTACCTGTACCAAAAGGAAAAAAAAATATTTTTGGCACACCCTAGAGAACATATGTGTTTCTTTGTTTTTATTCTCAGCATTCATTATCAAGGCAGGTAGATTTAACAGTTTTTTGTTTCTTTCTCACAATGCTTTAAAATAATCAAATAGTAATGCCTTTGATTGCTTTAGCTTTGGGCTTCAACGCATAATTAGAACTAAGAAGTTCAATGACTTCTTACACATTCAAACCTTTCTTTATTTATATACTTCTTACCATTCATTCACTGTTTTCCTTTCTTGCTCTTTTCTTTTCTAAAAGCATCACAGCGCTTTAAGCATCTAAGAATTAAATGACCAACCTCCACAAGGTGCAATGTCAACTTCTTAAGTTTTTAAGGTGTCTCCGTTGAGTAGTTAAGTGTAAATATTTACAATTTTATAGTGAGCTTACTTAGTTGTGCGTTCTTAGCGTGACGAAAATATAAACATTAGTGTGGGTCTGTTTGTGGTTATTACGCATTTTTCTTCTTTTAACTAAGAATGAATGAGTTTTTTTGTGTTATGTTGTTGGGCTCATAGAGTATTTCGCTTGCTAGAGATCATTTCCTTCGTTAAATCTTTACTTCGCCTACAATTCAAAGCGCTAAAAAGCAGTTAACTCTTGCTTAACCATGCTAAAGAGTTGACTGACACGATTTTTTGTTTGACGGATACTTACTTAAATAGATTTTAATATTTCAGCTGTCAACTTTCTTAAATTTTTGACTCTAAAATTTTTATTTACGTTTTAGGCCCGGTTTTTCAGTACTAGTTAAACTCAGTTTGCCAGTTAAACTACGCTTAAATTTTTTCTTCAATTATTTAGTCTACTTCAACTGAAGTTTGAGCTGAGCTTAAGCTTCCGATCACTCAGGATTAAACTCTAGTTAACCTATAAGTTATTTGCGTTCCTTCGAAATGGCGACGAATATACCCAACAAGCATTTGGGCTTCGGTACCATTAGATCTCGTGTTGATAGGTTAGGTTAGTTGGTAGCTGCCCTGATAAGGATAGCTCACTTGGACAACACGAAGGTTCGTTGTGATGCCACATACACCAATTAGATCTAGCTACTTAGAGAATTTTTGGGTAGCAACGATAAAGCTCCGAATGATACCAAACTCAACTTTGGATAAATCCTCTGGAGATCCAAGTGAGTCGCCTAGTTCTGGCAAAAGCTGGGCAATCAAGCATAAAGTGACTTGGTGATTCCACCTCATCATCCTCCATACAGCTGCAGCTGGATGGAGTTTGCAGTATATTGAGACATACCGCATGGATACCCATGGGACTGTCAGTACACCAACTACCATTGATAGGTGAGCCTTAGTGAACCCAATTATTTCAGCAGACCTCCTGCCATCCACTTTCGCCCAGAAAGATCTTGTTACCCTGCAAGACGTGGTGTCCGCCCAACGTTTACTGAGCTGACTCGAGGCCCAGCTATGGAGGAGCAATCCACAGGTGGCCAGTGGAATCCCGAAATCCTTACACCTATCTTTATCCGGTTCAATTGTACCGATGCGGGCTAAGAGATTCGCTTGACAGTTACCCGGGATATCACTATACTCATGTTGATAACTAGGCATACTTCTAAAATCTCAAGAGTTGTTCGAAACTGTGGCTCAACTCGAGAATCATAGCGTACTCATAAAAAAAGGGGGGATTTTTATAAAGCAAAAATGCTATTACAAAAAAAATACTATTACGAAAATAAAATAAACAAGTAAGGAAGGCTAAGTTCGGGTGTAACCGAACATTACATACTCATCTGAGAGCTTTGGAGACAAAATAAAGGAAAATCACCATGTAGGAAAATGAACCCAGGATAACTCTGGAATGCGTTTGTATGACATGGGTATCAACTGAAAAAAATTAAAGAGCATTTTAAAATGGAGAGGGCCTTAGTTGTATAGGTGGACGCCTTTTCGGGATATCGCCATAAAGGTGGACCAGAGGTGACCCTAGAATTTGTCAGTACGATATGGGTATCAGATCAAAGGTGTTAATGAGTATTTTAAAAGGGAGTGGACCTTAGTTATATAGGTGGACGCCTTTTCGAGATATCGCCATAAAGGTGGATCATGGGTGACCCTAGAATGTGTTTTGTACGATATGGGTATCAAATTAAAGTATTAATGAGGGTTTTAAAAGGGAGTAGCCCTTAGTTATATATGTGAAGGCGTTTTCGAGATATCGACCAAAATGTGGACCAGGATGACCCAGATCATCATCTGTCGGGTATCGCTAATTTATTTATATATGTAATACCACGAAGAGTATTCCCCAGTGATTCCAAAGGGCTTTTGATTTCGCCCTGCAGAACTTTTTCATTTTCTTCTACTTAATGTGGTAGGTGTCACACCATTTTACAAAGTTTTTTCTAAAGAATATTTTGGCGTCAAAAAACCATCCCTCACTGTTTCATCCCTTTTTTGTATCGATGTAGAAATATGGCAGTGTTTTTTATTTTTCGAAATTTCGATATCAGATTTCGCCCATTTTTAATTCCAAGATAAGGTGAGTTCAGATAAGTGCGTGATCTAAGTTTAGTAAAGATATATCGATTTTTGCTCAAGTTATCGTGTTAGCGGCCGAGCGGAAGGACAGACGGTTGACTGTGTATAAAAAGGGCGGGCGATTTCGCCCATTTTGACAGAAAACAGTTATCGTCATAAAAGATATGCCCTTACCAAATTTCACAAGGATTGTTAAATTTTTTTTGACTTATGGCATTAAAAGTATTCTAGAGAAACTAAATGAAAAGGGCGGAGCCACGCCCATTTTGAAATTTTCTTTTATTTTTGTATGTTTGTTGCATGGTATCATGCTGGAGTTGAATGTTGACATAATTTACTTATATAATGTAAAGATATTCACTTTTTGTTAAAATTTTACTTAGATTTTTTTTTAAGTGGGCGTGTCTTCAGCCTTTGCTAATTTTTATTAGCACACATATAGTAAAAGGAGTAACGTTCGTGCCAAATTTCATCGCGATATCTTCAACAACTGCCAAATTACAGCTTGCAAAACTTTTAAATTGCCTTCTTCTAAAAGTGAGTGGTGCCACGGCCATTGTTAAAATTTTACTAATTTTCTTTCTGCGTCATAAGGTCAACCCACCTACCAAGTTTCATGCCTTTGTCCATCTTTAGTAATGACTTATGAATTATCGCATTTTTTCAGTTTTCGAAATTTTCGATATCGAAAAAGTGGGCGTTGTTATGTCGATTTCTTTCATTTTAAACAGCGATATGAAATGAGTGGACATGGCTAAATAAATTTCTTTTTCGCCCAGATCATTTTGATTTATCATATATCTATCTCGATTAGTTTATGCCGTTACGGGGTACCATTATACGAACAAAATTAATATACGTCGGTGAGCTCTGGTCAGCTGAGTATAAATATATATAATTTATTTTGATTGATTACGCTTCAGTACTGCTATGTACCAGGTGTTTATTTCCCACAATAAACATCTGTTGGTTTTGGTGGTACCACTTGGGAGATTTTTTTTCCAACTTCACCTCAACTCGATATCCAGCGTTAAAATATCAACTGGAGAAATGTGTTGAATATTCATTTGAGAACTGTGACACTTCTCAAAATCTCTCGAAAATTGGATAATAATATTATCGACGTTGGAGATCAACTCGAAAACTCTCTGATTTCACAAAATTTCTCAAAACGTTGTATTGATAGGTTGATATCTGGAATGATTGGTTGCATATACCCCGAACTAGATATATATTTCGCTGGAGAACTTTTTTTCCATGTTTGTTGGGTAAACAAAATCCAGCTGTTGCCTTATCTACAAATTATTCAGGTAATAAAAAAAACCAATGTTGCCGCAAGAAAAGCCAACCCCAAAGGCGGCCTTAAACTGTAGTTTAACTGGGGTTTAGATTTGACTAGAGTTTAAGAAAACTTAGTTTAAGCTTAGCTTAACCAACTACTGAAAAACCGGGCAGTCAATAAGGCCGAGATTTTTGTTTTTTATGTTTTGGGCTTTTTTATTTTAGTCTTCACCTTGTAAAATATTTCCAATCCAAATTATGCGTTCGTATACATTTAACGACGTGTTTATTTCGTCTTATTATCAATTATTATGTTAATTTCTTTTAACATTTAGTAGCTAAACAGAAATTTATAAAAATGCAAATCTATTTATGTCGTCAAGTTGTTTCGATATTTTAATTCAAATTTCAAAAAAAAGTAATGGCTTTAAATACAAACTGCTGTATTAAGCCATTACGATTTTTCGAAGCTTAACGCTTCTTATGGTAAGTAAACTCTTTTAGTGGAATAATATAATCAAACGTCAATTACGGCATTTTGTGGGACTCCACTTAATCGCAGCTTATTTCATCACGAACATGTCATAACATTTAAATTAGGTAGTATTTTATAATTGACTTCCGTCACTTTTAATTAATTTAATGGGTTTCTCGTTTGTCATGGTTGTCTTCTTTTCCAAGGCTTTCTTGGTTTTTTCATTGCGGTTAGACGCGGTGAGTCCCAAACCCAGCGCACAACCCACTCAGCGGGGATGATAATATTATTTGCACGTTATATTTCGAGCCCCTTGATCCAACACGGATGCCCGCTTGCAGCTGCACTTTGTGGTAGACAGATGCTGCCGATGAAAGTCCCAAAGCTAGCCTTAAACCGAGCATGTCAGAGTGGCCTAGCTGGATTGTTGCCGTGACACAGGAGAACTTGGCCGTAAACGAGCGGAAGTAGTGAGCTACTTTAACCGCAAGCAAAAGAATCGTTCTGATCACTCCCAGGTGGAAGGCCGCCACAAGCCTTCCTCACTTGCGTGGACTTCTACACATGGCTCCAAACTACTATAAAAGCATAGGAAGACGGCGGCTGGAAGGACCAGGTGGATAAATATTTTAACTTCCTTGGAGTGAACAATTGGCGCAAGTTATCAGAGCCAAGGCGCAATTGGCGGTTTGGTGGACGGCTATAGCCGTTTAAGCGATTAGCGCCAATTAAGTAAGTGAGTAGTGGGATTTTTCGTTACTTGCTGGAACATAATTTTTTCAACCAACAAAAGAATTCAAAAACATGATCTTAAGTATTATCTGGCAATTTAACACAGCAATGTGGCTTCACTCACCGAGCTGGTTGGAAGAATAGAAGAATAGAACATTCGAATAAGAAAGTACCAAACAGATAAATAGGATACAAACTATCCAACGAGAAAGCCCGCCATTCATTCGTGCGAAAATGTATGAAAATACGCAATGATGAGCTGCGATCATACT
Source organism: Eurosta solidaginis (assembly GCA_029619165.1). Lineage (NCBI taxonomy): Eukaryota > Metazoa > Arthropoda > Insecta > Diptera > Tephritidae > Eurosta > Eurosta solidaginis. The sequence goes on along the minus strand of JARSSU010009497.1, from coordinate 150,187 downwards.
TGTACTGGCAACCACGCAATTTGTTTGTGTTCGAAAACCTGAAGATCATCGTTGCATATTGCTCTTCATTAGGTAGCAACGAAAATACTTCCTGAGCGTGCTGGTGAGAGTCATTTCTTTAGTTGGATATATGTTCCGGTTTTAGTACTTAAGCAACTAAAATCGAAACTCTAGGTATCCGCTCACATACATACGGTTCAAGCTGCATATCGCTCTGACATGCTTGTAGCCGTAGCCATAGGGCACTTGGTTGAGCAAAAGGGCAGCAAAGCTGAACTCAATTGCTTTCTATAGCGCAGTTCCATCAAGATAGTGCTGTTAACGTGAGCCCGTCTTGGAGTGCGTGATTTGCTATAGTATCATGTGATATGAAAGCAATTATCTCATACTGGGCTTTACATTTTCGAGACTATTTTAGAGCTGTTTCTAATAAGTTGGCACCTTTTAGGGATGTTTTCGAACTATTTCTACATAATATTTGGTAGTTGTCTAGATTGTTTAACTATAGCATGACCATTTCGAGATAACTTCGAAGCTATTTTCGATTTGATGACAAATTTTAGGAATATTTCGGGATTGTTTCGGTGTATTTGTGGGTTTGGGATAGTATCGTTATTGTTTTCGTAATAAGTGCGTTCCGTTCCAGAAATGTGTTGAGAATAACTTTGGGATATTTTTGAATATATTTCATGGTATAAAGCATTTCAAACATTTTCACAATTATTTCAGGGTAATTATGTAATAATATAATAATTTTTTGGATAATTTCGGGACTAACCCGTCTTGTTTAAGCTTCGAAAATTAGATCATTTCTGAAATATTTCGGAAATGTTTTTGAATTGTGTTCAGTATTATATTGAAGCAGTGTTTAGAACATTGGCAGTGATTTAGTGAAGAAAAAAAATATTAAAAAAATGTTGGTAGGATTATTTAGGGGCTGTTTGGGGATGCATTTCGAAACGTTTTTTGACTATTATCTGATAGTTTTCGTAAAACCATCAGCTATTTCGTAATTATTTTATGTATTATTTCGAGATTATTTGAAAATTATGTTCGGATCATTTTGGGATAATTTTCGAGATGAATTCAGACTAGCCCAGGGACATTTCTGGAACATCTTTCGGGCATTTTGGTACTTTATTCGGATTATTTCGGAAATGTGTTCAGCATCATCATGTTGGGAATATTTGGAAAAGTTACAGAATCATTTCATTTATTCTACAGCGATATTTTCAGAGTTGTTTTTGGAAAATTTCAAGACCAAGTCGAGATGATTTTCGCTATCATTTCAGGGTAACTTCAGAAACATTTTGGGGCTTTCCTTCGTGATCATCTTGAGACTGTTCCGGTACAGTTCCGGGATCTTTTCTCAACCTATTCGGGATCATTTAAGAACTACCATAGGATGGCTTTCAAGAACATTTCGTATTTATTTTGAAATTGTTTTCGGGATGAATTCAGATTAATTCAAGGTCATTTCGGTAACATCTATGGGGCTATTTTTGGAATCATTTCGTCACTAAATCGGCATTATTTTCGTAATAATTTCGAAATTATTTAGGGATTGTCTCGGAATCGAATTCGTTATAATATTAGGACTATTTAAGGGACCACTAGCAAGATTAAATTACAAGGATTATTTAAGTGCTATTTTGGAATCGGTGTCTGACTACTATAGGATGATTTTTTTGGTTGAGTTTATTTCGGGCTATTTCTTGACTATTTTATGAATCTATTGGAAATGATTTCATTACTATCTTTGTATCACTTTGGTTTTGTTTTCGTGATAAATTCCGGGATGGTTTTTGGACCACTTGTGGACCATTTTGGGATTATCTCTAGATTATTTCTGGATTGTTTACGTTACCATTTTGAGATCTTTGTATTAAATTTGTTACATATCGCAATCACTTTATGTTTGGTTTCCCTATGCTATTATTTATTATTTAACAATATCTGTAGAACGGAGGTACAGTTTACCTGTTAAATTTCGAAATATTTTTAGTTAGGACTTGGTAGTTCCTGCTCTAAGATACTACCTAAGGTTTGAGCTTTACAAACCCTCTGAAAAGAGTTATAACTCTGACCTACGGCTGCTAGTCGACTCGAAAAAGGAAACTGTTTTTGTTCACGATGTAACATTTTCCGCTATGATTAGACTTCTCTGAAATAGGGTATTCTCCAAAAAAACGGTGTTTTTTTGTATCTATGTAACTATGGATACCCCATCAATGTACTTTTATCTGCTCTTTGATAGCTGAAGTACTTACTCATATGTGTTTGTAAGACCGAAAACGCATAGAAGTTTGTTGTTGATAAGCCTACACACAGTTAATACACAATCCAATTGGCTCTTACAATAGGTCGTCGTATGCGAAGACGGAGTGATGTAAATGGGTTCAACTGACCGGTCCATGAGGGCCTCATATTGCCTGAATAAGTTCATAGTGTAAATGGATAGGGGAGTACGGATCGTATGAGAACCTTACCGCCGTTTAGGCTTTGATATATAATATAGTGTGCCGGTAAGAGCAATTTCTACAATGAGAAATGCCTTTATTTTATTTAGAATAAATTGTCATAGAGCAATTTTTTAATTTTTATTCCGGAGCTGCCTAGTTTACCAATTTTAATATATTTCGTTCGTTCATAATTTCATCAAATCTGAGTCATAACAGACTCTAAGGTAATAAAATTTCTGAGTCTCATATTTTTCACATATTAATAAACTCCAGAATTTTAGGGGCTTCGAGAATGTTTATAGGGTACACATAAGCTACCCGTATTTAAGAATCCAAAATTAAAAGTAAATTAAGGAGTCAGAAAAGGCATCATATGAGAGCTTTTTATGACTCCGTTATGATAGCTTGCCAAATATTTATATTTGTCAAAGCACGTTTAGAACAAATATTGATATTTTATTAGGACAATTTTTCATAAAAAAAATGAATTACATTTCTACATTATTGCTACCCTTGCTGTTCAATTTTTATACTCGCGTGCTTTGCACACAGAGTATATTAACTTTGATTGGATAACGGTTGGTTGTACAGGTATCGAAAAAAAATTGTATTGAGCCATGTCCATCCGTCCGTCCGTTAGCACGATAACTTGAGTAAATATTGAGATATCTTCACCAAATTTGGTACACTAGCTTATCTGGACTAAGAATAGATTGGTATTGAAAATGAGCGAAATCGGATGATAACCACACCCACCTCTTATATATATAAAATTTTGGAAAACACAAATAACCTGATAATTTAGTAAATAATACACCTAGAATGTTGAAATTTGACATGCGGACTGATATTCAGACTCTTCATAAAAATTTGGAAAAGCTTTTTAAAATGGGCGTGGCACCGCCCACTTGTGATAAAATCAATTTTACAATTATTATTAATCATAAATCAAAGGTCGTTAAACCTATCGTAACAAAATTCGGCAGAGATATTTCCCTTTCTATAAGAAATGCTTTGAAGAAAATTTTAAAATAAGAGTTCATTAGGTTATAATGACGCTGGAAAGAGTTCCAGAAGAGGCTAAATATGAGCTTTTTAAAAGTTTTCTAAGATTCATTCCGGGATCTTATTTAGGCTTATATGAAATTTGATAATAGGCTCATATAGGACGACCGTCGCAAGAAGGTCATTCATTTCGGCCTCCCAACTGAGCTTATAACGACTAAAACCGCCTCGATTTAGATATTTTTTCTGCCTCCTTTTTGACTTAAAATGTTTGCTGGGCAAATTAAAATTTTTGCAACGGCATGCATTATTCGGTAAAGATTTTTGGAAAACGCTGGATTACAGATTAAAACTAATTCAACGGATAGCAATAACTAACTATCCAACAATTTAGTACATTCTAGATTGAATTTGTGTGTTTCTTTCCCATATTTTCTAAAAGATAATTTAAACCCCTCTTTTGGATAAATATTTTGGTATTTATCCTTTCTTACCATATATAACCAATTTAACGGGCATTTACGATTTACCTTTATTTGGGTATAAAGGAAAAGTCAACATTTGGTAGAATTGGGCAGGAGTGGCCTATACACATAGTAGTTATTGAACACAAAAATAGACTCGAGGGTACACTGAACGCTAAAAATGAGCAATGGCGCGAATTAAACAAAAAATGCATTTTAAGAGAGGTATCTATTTATCCGCTTTAATTTGGTGTATAAAAAGCTTCGAACTTAGTTTTTTCATATTTGTTTTAACATTTTGCATATCGCTTTTAGTCACAATTTTTATTACCTTTATATTAAGTCCCTTTCATGTTTGTCCCCTCATTTCCATACGAATTTTTGACCCACTGAAAAGTCTTTTTCGGTAAGTTCCCGTTGAGCTGGACAATTTATACTTAGAACATAGTTCAGATCTGGGAGACATTATAATGCAAGTGAAAAAAATCCGCTAGGAGGCGCACGGATTGAGATATACAGAAAATTAATTTTAAAATGGAAATTTTACAATCGACCTTTAACTAACTTCTCGGTAATACAGAGACTTGAAACTTAGCACATAGTTGCGAGTCGACGGCACTACAATTAGTGGAAAACAAAATGCCGCCAGGTGGCAGACGAATCGAGATAAACGAAAATCCCTGAAAAACGCAGGGAATCTTGCAATCAATATTTGAGTAACTTTCCGGTGAGCTGGAGATATGAAACTTGAGCCCTAAGTCAGAACTCGGTGACAATACAATATTTTATCAAAAAAATTCCGCTGGGTGGCGCATGGATCGAGATATTAGGAAAATTAATTTTAATTTGGGAATATTTCAATCCATTTTTAACTAACTTCCCGGTTTACAAGAGACTTGTAACTTAGCACATAGTTCGAAACCCGGTGACAATACGATTTATAGAAAACAAAGTTCCGCTAGGTGGCGCGCTAATTGAGATAACTACAAATCCATGAAAACGAGGGGAATCCTGCGATCGATTTTTGAGTAACTTGCCGGTGAGCTAGAGACTTGAAACTTGGACCGTGGTTCAGGACCCGCTGACAATACCACATTTGGTCAAAAAAATTGGCTAGGTGGCACGCGGATCGAGATAGTAAGAAAACAAATTTTTATTATGGAATATTTCAATCCATTTTTAACTAACTTCCCGGTTACCTAAAGACTTGAAACTTGGCACTTAGTTAGAAGCCTGATGACAATACAACATATAGAAAACAAAGATCCGCCAGGTGGCGCGCTGATCAAAATAACTGCAAATATTTTAAAAACGGGAGGAAATCTTGCGATCGATTTTCGAGTAACTTCCCGATGAGCTTGAGACATGAAACTTGGGCCATAAGTCAGAACCCGGTGACAATGCAATATTTTATCATCCGCCATCTGCATGGATCAAGATATTGAGAAAACCTGTTTTAAATTAGGAATCTTGCAATCGATTTTTAACTAACTTCCTGGATATCTAGAGACTTGAGACCTGAAATATAGTTTAAAACTCGGTGACAGTGCAATGTTTGATCAAAAAATTCGAGCTACGTAATGCGCAAGTCGAACTATTTAGAAGATTAGGCCATGACTTTATGGCTAGCCTCCTGAATATTGCAGGCGTTGTAGAATTCCACCTCGTTGAAGGCCCAACTCAATGCATGTCCCTGCATACTTTTAGGCGTATGCGAATTTCACCACAATTTTCAGCTGTGCAAATTAAGTAGCTGACAAACGAGGTGGAATTCTCTTGTTATGATGCGAGGTGGAATTCTGTTGTTTTCACCAGTGTTGTCAGCGAAAATTCCACTAATTCTCTTAGATCTTTGCTATTTTCAACAAATAAATAAAGAAAAGAATTTTCACTTAGGAATTACTTAAATTACTAATCAAAGTTGCAATTGCCTATTTGTAGGCAGCACTAATAAATTGAAAATAAAAAGATGATAAAAAAATTTTAAGGACTGCCTTTATATAAATGGACAAAAAAACAGAATACAAGTTTTCCTTTAATACATGCATATTCTTGTTAAATTTTGACTAAAAACTATTAAAAATAGCAATTGCAAAAGAATTTTGGGATTTAAAATTATAAAGGTAGAGCGCGTGTTTAAATTTTAAATAATCAATTAGTTAATCCCAACTACATGGCTTTGCCTTAAATTGAAAGATTGCGCTCCACCTTTATAGATTTAAATCCCAAAATTCTTTTACAAGAGCTATTGTTGAAGTTTTTTAGTCAAAATTCAACAAGACTATGTCTGTAAAGGAAAAATTGCCTTCTATTTTTTGTTTATTTATATAAAGGTAGTCCTTAAAATTTATTTATCATCTTTTTTTTCTACTTGCGATTCGCTCCATTTGACTTCACAGAAATCAATATATGAACTTCCATATACCAAGCTGAGGTGTTGTCGTTGCTAGTAATCTTTTGCTATAAATTAAAAGAAAATGTATTGAAAAAGAGTAGAGATAGCAATAACAGTACAAGTAAAAAAAACCTACAAAAATACAAACGTCAATATATGCTTTGGCAAACCGCAAATTAGTAACAAAACATTTACTGAACTTCGCACAGAGTTTTTTAAGAAACCAACAAACAATATTGTTGCTGTGTCGTTAGTGTTTTGTGTAAAATTGCAATCTTCGCATCATAACAACAACTCAATGGCAATGAAACTAAAATGTTACATTCATCTTGTTTAATGTTTTTGATGTTGCTGCTTTTATTGTTGAACTTATTTGTGTTTACTACTCGTTTTCCTTTTTGTTAAGTTTCACCCGATTCTGCTATATTTATTGCGTAGAGCGATTTGGTAACAGGTTTTGGTTTTGTCATGTTGCAAGCGGATGCTGCAACATATGTTTCATGTGTATGTATTTGTTATGTGTTTGTAGATAGAAAGCGTAATCGTAAACGGGATATGGAAGCAGGATTTTTTGTTTATTATTATTTTTATTTCATTTTCTTACCACATGGTTATGCGAATTTAAAAACAATTGGTGAAAGTGATTGATTTTGTTTTGTATTGAAAACGACATGCCTGTAATGAGGATCTTGATGTGGAGAAAGCGTTTTTGAGGTCAGACATCGCGTGCGTTTGTGTTTTGAATAATAAAATTACAAATTTAGTCCAAAATTTTGTTGATATAAAATTTCTTACGAGATTCCTAAAATATTAGGATAATTTTTCATCATATTCAGATGCAAAAAGGATGCTATTCTGTCTTAAAAGTGTTTTCCCCCTAAGAAAATAGAACTAAGAAAGTAAAATCCAACCTTTCAACTAGGTTTTTGTTGTTGTTGTTTTAGCGATAAGGTTTCTCTCCGAAGGTTTTGGGCAGTGTTATCGAAGTTATGGTCCTTTGCCGGATAAAGATTCGGTACGCTCCGATAACACAGCACCATTAAGGTGCTAGCCCGACCATCTCGGGAATGATTTATATGGCCACATTAAACCTTCAGGCCATCCCTCCCTCCCCACCCACAAGTTCCAAGGAGCTTTGGTCGCCAGAGCCTCGTCTGTTAGTGAAACAGGATTCACCGCAGATAAGTGAGGTTGACAATTGGGTTTGGAGAAGCTATGTACATTTAGATTCTGGTAACCTGAAAGGGTTGCGCTACACAGCCCCTTGAATCTGGTATTTTAGTCACCTCTTACGACAGGAGCTATGCAGAATGGTTCTTTTTATAGGAATTTGACCATTTTTTTTATACAGAGCAAAATATTTTGTGAAATAAACACGCAAACTCACGAATGAGCTGAGAAGAACCAATTGGGCGACACCATTTTCAGAAAAGAAAACGCCATAAACTGGCAAGCAACATTGGAAAGCTTTCGGGAATGTGACTCACAAAATAAAGTTGTATGCCATACTAAGCTTTCGAAATTAAATTAAAGCAAATGAAATCAAACAAAATCAAACCAAATGAATATAAATTAAATCAAATCAATTCAAATTGAGTCAAACTAAATCGGGTAAAATTAAGCCAAATCAAATCATACAAAATCAAGTTATCTCAAATCAAATCAAATCCAATCAAATCAAATTAAATTTAGTCAAATAAAATCAAATCAAACCACATCAAATTAAACCGAATCAATTCAAACCAAATCAAATCAAACCAAATGAAATCAAATCAATTCAAATCAAATCATATCAAATCAAGTCAAATCAAATCAAGTCAAATCAAATCAAATCAAATCAAGTCAAATAATATCAAATCAAATCAAATCAAAACGAATCAAATCAAATCAAATCAAATTAAATTTAGTCAAATGAAATGAAATGAAATCAAATCAAATCAAATCACATCAAATCAAATCAAAACAAATCATACAAATCGAATCAAATCGAACCAAATCCAATCAAATGAAACCAAATTTATATATTGATATATTTATTTGACATAGTGGTTATATCTGTAAGACAAAGTCTTTTTAGGTACATCAGAAAGTTTTAAAAACAAAATAAATAATTTGAAATTGAAGTTGTTATAACAACTTTAATAATTAACCTAGAATACACGTTTGATAAAAACAAGAAAGTGCTTAAGTTTATTAAGAAAGAAATAATAGAATATAGATTAAATTATGTTGTAACCACATTAATCACACTGAATTGAAGTAACTATGAATTAGCTTACTGTAGTTGCTCCTACCCATATCATCCTTGAGAGAGTCAGGAATATCAAAAATCAAATCAAATCAAATCAAATCAATTCAAATCAAATCACATCACATCAAATCAAATCAAATCAAATTAAACCAAATCAAATCAAATAAAATCGAATCAAATCAAATGAAATGAAATCAAATCAAATCAAATCAAATCAAATCAAATCAAATCAAATCAAACCAAATCAAATCAAATCATATCAAAACCAAATCAAATCAAATCACATCAAATCAAAACAAACTAAATCAAATCAAATCAATCAGATAAAATCAAATATAAAATAAAGTCAAGTCAAGTCGAGTCAAGTCATATCAAGTCAAGTCAAATCGAATTAAATTGTAAGCTTTATAATTTTTCTCTAAGTGTTCCTCACAATTATGACTAAAAGCATATATAATTAGCATGTACCTAGTAGTGTATAAAAGAACACCAACAAAAAGCTCTTCGTATTGCCAATTGCGTGGCGAGCAGCGGGGCATTCATAAGGCATGTGCCTTTACACTAGTATAAGGTTAGAATTGTGGAGATTTCGAGCTCAATACTCAGCTTCCGAGAAGTTGGCTGATGAAGAAGTGAAACTCATAAACATGCCCTAGTAACCATCGCCATTTGTAACCTTTGTCATTTTTCTCAATATCAATAATCAATCAATATCAATAATAAAAGCAATTATATAAAACAATGTGAGCATGTATCGTTAATTATATACATAAACTATTAGACCCGGCATATCTGCATACATTTTAAAAAGCTTTTTCCGTCTAACTCTGCCCTCGCCCTCCTCACTTTTTCCTAATCCTTTTAATCACTCCTCGCTCCGTCTTTTTCGCTTCATCTATCTCCATCTTCGTCTCATTCTATCTATTTCTCAGTCTATCTCTTTTGTTCCAGTCCCAGTCCCACTCCGATTCTCAGTCCCAGTCCAAGTCCTAATCCCAGTCCCAGTCCGTCTCTGGTCTACTTCTCAGAAAAAAGGATCGTAAATACTAATATAGGCAAATTTATCTACCAAATTTCAGGCAAATCGAATAGGACATATGTAAATAGGTATGTGGGTATTATTAATTCATGCCTCTATTCGGCTTCCATGCATATTTATCAGTTTTGCCAGGTTGATGCGACTAAATCGAATATCACAATGAAAATTACTTTAGAGCTCCCAGCAACAGCTTTCATTTGATATCCATACTACCCACACATTCTAGGGTATCCGGGTCCACGTTTTGGCCTATATCTCGGGACCCTAGTCACCCAGCGGTATTCTGTACTAAAGCACTCATCAACAGCTTTCATTTGTTATCCATATTCTATAAACACATTCTAGGGGTACCCGGGTCCACGTTTAAACAAAATCGACCAACACATCTCTTCAAACACCGGAGACCAACTAACACACATTTTAGCCTTCCCTTTTATATATATATAGATTTTTATTTTTCACACTTCACTATAAAATTAAAACGAAATGCAGAAATTCGTTACTTTTGAAATTCGGCTTAAAAATTGCACATGGAACAACTAAAGACTGTCCTGAATAAAAAAAATGTCTTAGTACTTCTAAATCGCGAGCCCCCTCAGAAACCCGGGGTCCGGGGGTAATCCCCCACTCTCGACGTGCCGGGTGATTTGCTATACTTGATATCATTCGCTATAATATTTTTTATTGATAAGCACATTGTTTAATTAAACACCAATCAATTACGCGGAAGTTTATCCGCACCACCTGAAAATATGAGTACCGGTGCGTATTCGTAACATTTTATTATTACGTATAAAGATATGACAAAACTTGCAATAAAATAATATTGCGACTATAACCTGAGATATAACCTATCCTATGTTTCAAGTTAGATCAAACTACACACGGGGTGTAAAACAAATTCAAAATCGGTTCAGTAGTTTAGGAGTCTATCGCGGACAAACAATGTGACACGTGATTTTTACATATAAAGATTAAGCTAAACCAAATATGTTATACAGTATTTGGACAGCTTTTTGTTGTCTTGTTAAAAGAAGTCCTTGCATTTTTTAGGGCGATTATTGGATCTATGGTAACCAACCCTAGCCTGGAACCGAAGGTGGGTTGTTTCTCAGCATTTTTCTTAAACTCTGCTTTTAGCAGTAAGGCGAACATCTTGGCGGCTTCACCCATTGTTTGAGCTGTAGTAAACAAAAATTTTAATAACTGTTGAAGTAACAGTTTTTTCCGTTTTTTATCTTGCACTTCGACTTCAGGTTAATATTCATTTTTATAAAGATAAAGGTGAACTTCAAAGCATGTTTACATCCTGCTTGTCTTTTCTTCTCCCCCTTTCATGCATTTGTCTAATCTCCCACTTCATCCACATTGTCCTATCCTGCTATGTTTTTCTCCCACAACTTTTTTTCCTCCCTCACTAACTCTCCCTCTGCAGTTCAATATCCGCCTCTTTTTTCCTTCCTCAGTTTGTCCCTCTCTCTATCTTTTTCTCTCTTTCTCACTCTTTCCTTCTCTCCCTCCCCTATATCCTTCTCTCTATATCGTGTTGTCTCTTTCTAACACTTTCCTTCCATCTCCCTCCTTCTATCTATCCCCACCAGCAACCCTCTTTTCATCTTCATTCACTCACAAAAAATAAACTCTTCTGTGGTATAATACATTCTTTTAAGAAAGAACTTCATATAAGCTTAGCAAATGCTCTAAAAAATATACTTAGTTTCGCTTTCTCCACCCATCATGAGAGAGTTTATATTTCACCTTTTGAATTTTAGCTCATTTTCATTTATTTGAAATGATTTTGCACGTAAATAATTTATTGTCAGCTATTTTGCATACAATTCCATTGTCACTTGTAAGCCATAACCAAAAATGGTATGACAAGCAAAAGTGTTAAAATCGGTGCAAAATGCAGGAAAACTTTAATATATGTGCAGAGCATGCATGCCATACAAATTAAGCATAACGTGTACATACATACATATTTAGAATTGTATGCAATGATATTTGGTAGGCGAGGCATTTATCACTTCAAGGAATTCAGATCCTTATAAAGCATAAGAAAGGCTTGGTTCGTTCTCTTATGGATGGGATGACGGTATTGTTCGTATCAAGATGAACGCACACACACGTACAAATGCATATATTATGCGGAATACTGAGATTTTGTCGCCTGTACGACAGAGAACTTGCTATGGGCCCAGTTCTGATTTTGATTATAGCAATCTTCAGAAGCATTTATTGGTGGGATGAAGAGTGATGATGATGACGATGTTGATGCCGTAAAGAGATATGCGCGATGTCAATAGCGGCGACAACTATGACAGACAAGGCAATGATGTCACAAGCTATTGAAAAAAAGTCACACACACACACAAATATTTATTATGTAAATTGTAGTCAATATATGAATGCATAAGGAATATCTCGCTATCACGTTGGCGCATCATAAGTACTAAGTACAAAAGAAAAGTTAAACATAAGGAAAAAAATCAAATAAAATAAAATTATCCAACACTTTGTGAGTCCATTGCATGCAAATTACTGTGATATGATGTGCACACGCAAGACAGTTAAATAAATTATTTTATATAGGCAAACAAGTAGCAGTTGTTCATGCTGCTATATTTGTTCATAATGTTGAAAAATGCAAATGAAGCCAATTTTGGTGTGGCTTTTGTGTCGCCAAGTAATCATCATTAATTTGAATATCAAATGTGTATGCATGATAATATCTGAGGTGATGTGATTTCGTGTTTTTCATACGACAAATTAGAGTTGTTGATGAGCATGGAATTTCTGATTTAAAAATATTTTATTTTGGATAAGCATAAGTTATTCTCGTCAGCGCCATGGCATATGGAATGTCGCAGAAATGTTCTAACTGGCACTCTATACATAAGCTACGCAAACTCAAAATAATATACACCTTAAATTAGAGGAGAAGCATAGCATCAACACATGAAGCCAGCTAACATTTTGGGGTTATCGTTAAATTCAAGCTGCAACTTTGTATAACTGCTTATTTTACTCTACCTTGAGGTGAAGTGGACCTCTGACATGGCAGTAGCTGTAATGTCCATTTATGTCCATCTATGGTGGAAACCTACATCCGTGAATATAAAAGTAGCAGCAACGTCGTTGCACACAATTGTTTAATTATCTATTTTTTTCAGCTTTTGACAAGCTCAGATGAAAGTATTTAAAGACATAACTAAATACAAGATATGTTAGATATTTTTGTGAAAAATGTAAACAACGTGAAATTAGGGCGGATAAGGCGGCAGATGTTTCAAAAATCACTTCTGGATTTGAGTTGAAATTTTTGAGCTAAAATGCAATTTTCTGACTTGAATTGCTATTTTCTGAATTCGATTGCTATTTCAGAATTTAAATGGAATTTCTGAACTGCTTTGAACTTTCTGATTTGAGTTGAATTTCTGACTGACTTATGATTTTCTGAATTGAATTGTAACTTTCATAATTTAAATTGAAAAGTTTGAACTTAAATTTTAGTATTCTGAAATTGAGTTGTAATTTTTTGAATTTAATGGAAATTCTGAACTTGAATTAAACTTTCTGATTTAAATTGGAATTTCTGAACTTGAATTACCGTTTTCTGAACTTCAATTACAATTTTCAGAAAATGAATTTCAACTTTGTGAGCTTTAACTGGAAAAGGTTTAGATATGTTAATGATTAATCTCAGTAACTTTCGTTGTTGTTGTCATCGCCAGAAGGTTTCCGGAATTGCTGCGAATGTATGCATCTTTATGCTCCGATACTAGCACGACTGAACTGTGAGCGATCTTTTGACTCCCAAACCATCCGCTCTGTTGATGTTAGTTGTCTCTAATGACATGCAGCAATTACGTTGTGTTTTAACACAAATACTTTTAGAGATGCTCAGTATATATTGTTTAGGCAACTGATCGGGCCACTGCAATCGTATATCAATAAACACTATATATATCAAAAAGTTGTCGTAGTTACCAACCGATTTTCTTCAGCTTTTAAGTTTGTTTACTAAAATACTTTTCCTTTTAATATGGAAGATTACTACCAAATATTATCAGCATATCTACAACCGTTTTCGAGATATCCCTACTGAAGTCCGACGCAACGCTTTTCTAAAAGCATTTGCCGCCTAAAAAGGCATTGCCACGCAAATTTTCAAAATTTTTATTGAAATACGACAATATTTAAGAAAACTTTCTTAAGTAAAAGTGTAGTTAAATATTCTCTTATTTGATATAATTTTGTTTAATACTTTTTCATTTGGCCGCAGAATTTTTAATAAAGTACTAACCAAAGGTCTGTAATATTGAAATGACCCTTTAATCAATCCAAATCTTCACACTCTTATTTCGCAATATACATTTTAAATTTTTGTCAAACTACAATAAAATTTACGCAACCCAAAATAATTTTATAAAGTTTCAATTTTCTATTCGAAAGCAATTAATAATTTTGGCTGTGTTTGCGGTGAAATTTGTTTCTTTTCACATTTCGTTTTACGATGCTATCTTATAACGCCATAAACAAATTGTATTTTAATAAGGTGATCAAATATCAATTATTTATAGTCTTCAACAAAACTGACGTTGTATAAAACTTTCATATGCATATAATAGAAAAAAAGAAGCTTAACCACCTGCGGTTGGGCAAAAGATTATAACGCGCAAATTAATTATTCATCATGTTTATAAACACCTACTATACACATACAATAAATCATATATAAGCTTAGCTAATATACTCTAAAGAAAAAAATTTAATTGCTTAAAGTTATATTAGATTTAGGGTACAGATTTAAAAATAACGCACTTTTTGCAACAAATCCAAATAATTATAATTATAATTATTTTTAACGTAGTTCCTATGTATTATTGCATACCAAATAAATTCAGTTGAGATAGGAAGTTTATGAAATAAATTTTGAGAGAAAGCTTTCTTCAAACAATTTCTGAGATAAGACGATTTGAATATGCAGCCAATATTATAGGGGGTGAAAATAATAATACGTAGGTTTAGTTAAAATTGTATCGAATATTAGATTTTCGACAATTCTGTGCCTTCTGTAATCGTTCGGATTACTAAATCAGAATGTTCTTCATTTACAGAACTACTCTGGTAGTAGAACTTCACAATGCATTCACGTACTTCACTTATAACATGTTTAAATCACGCTGATTAATTTCTTCTCAAACTGTGCTGCTGATATACTCTCAGTTGCATTGTTTACTATTTCTTTTAGGAGGCCGACATCTCGATTAGTTGCTAATTTACTTCTCTTATATCTTTGCATCTCATATTCGCTGTTGTGTTCTATGTATATGTGTGATTAATGTCGTCTGCGCTCTTATCTTCTGTTTACATGTGTGCGTAGCTTTTTTTTGTCTTGTTTGCTTAAATTGCTGTTGTGTTTGTGCAGCATTTATTTAATGCCGACATAGTGATGGTTGGAATTCATAATTATCGCCACATATAAACTGATTTGATTCTATTATTAGTTTAATAGTTTGATATAAATTTAACGTGAGCTCGGTTTCCTACAGGGTCATTACATAATTTTTGAGAAATGTAATATTTTAAGGTGTCTTATCCTCCGCCTTTCTTTTTTTGTAACACTAAACTAGTATTAGCTAAAATTTCAAGCTTCAAGCTATACGTTAAATTTGCGTAAACTTGATTTTGTGTGGGCTGCGTATTTCTAAAACTATTTGATATGCATCAAGTGAAAGTAAACCAACATAAAGTTACAAAAAAATTAAAAGGATTTGTTTTTATTGTTATTAAGTGTATACCATATGGAGAAGGCATGGCGAAAAAAGTCTCAATGCTACAAAATTTAAGGTTATCGCCCAAACCTCAGGCGGCTGATACGCAGGTTCGTCTCTCAGAAGTTTAGAAAAGAATTCGCTTTTATTATGTCTCTCTTTTACCCGCTTACTACATGCATAACTTTACAGATTTTAGAGATTTTTTTTATCTATATGGTCAACCAAGTATATAAAGACGAAAGCCTTTCAAATATACTTCTTTGATTGTTACTCTGATCGTTTGGCCAATTCTATTTTTAGATCAGATAAAGATTGCTTTCGTATATTTTAAATGTTATATGCCCTCAAAATCGTAGCCGCGTTTTAAAATCAGCGATTGAGAATGTTGTTCCAATCTGGAGCATAGCATATCGTTTGCAGCTTTTATTCTGCTATCTGTTCTGCTCAGGTATATGACGAATCTCATATCAGAGCTTAAGGAATGCTATCACTTTTTTATACTACGGCTCTACTCTATGCTCTGTTCATCTTCAAAGCCGGAACAGTGGCAAACAACATTTCTCATTTGTCGATCCTATTCATTGCCTCAAGTTTCCGTTATTACGCCGTCATTATCAAAATTACACAGAATTATGCTTCTATGTTTCTTTTTACAATTACACAGGATTTTTGCCTTCCAAAGTCCAGTAATTTTTTCTATCTCCTGTACAAAGACTAAGGCCACTTCACCTTGTGAAAGGCCCACTTAAAGACAGGCCGCCTTAGCGTTCTGCTGTCTTATCTTATGAATCAACAATTTTCAATTTCTCCAGCACCACTCCACTAACACTTTATCCTCAAAGGCTAAAAGTCTCCCCCCTAAGCCCTATCACGTGACCATCACTACTGACAGTGCAAAATTGTGGGTTAAACCTCCAAAATTCTGTAAGAAAGAAGTATAGACATGTGCTTAAAGTTAATTTACAAAAAAGATTTGGTTGGTTGGTTACTGTTTCGCCCGGATATCACAGATCGGAGCCTAAGTAGCGCATAGGGCGCCATTATGATGCACATTTCTCCTGGAACCAATTTCTGCTGATATCATTTCGGTAGTCGTTACCCCGTTCGAACTAGTTGGAGCGGACAACGAACCTGCTGATATCTTTTACAGAGCGTTTAGTTAGTAACTAAGTTCCGGCAGTATATAACCGTTCATAGTTAGAAAGCTAGTGTGTACTAGAGTTGGGCTTTCACGCAGGAAGTGCGCGACTGTTTTTTTGCTGCCCTCGTCGTCGTAGTTACTGCAAATGCTGTTAAAAGTGATCCCCTCTTCCTCAATATGCAGGCTAAGTGGCCAGTAGCCCGTGATTGTGGCAGAAGATCGGCAAAGCCTTAGGCTTGTCTACCTCAGTCTATGAGATGAGGTGAATGGATGGGCTTTCCTCCTGTAGTTGTTGTTTTAGTAGCGATAAGGATACTCCCCGAAGGCCTTGCACCATTAAGGTACTAGCCCTACCATCTCGGGAACGATTTCGTATGGCCAAATGAAACCTTCTACGTCAAACCCCCCTTTCAACCACTAGATCCGTGAAGAACTAGGGGTCGCCAGAGCCTCGGCTGTTAAAGTAACAGGATTTGCCACGGATAGGTGAGGTTGACAGTCGGATTGGGAAGCTACATTTTGCGCTAGCAACAGAGTTACACTACACAGTCCCTTGAATCAGTTGGTATTTTAGTCGCCTCTTACGACAGGCATACCTCCCGGGGTATGCTGCTGGCTGATGCTTACGCCCCTTCGCCGCGAAAAGGCAACCAACATTAAAGGGGGTAATAGATTCTATATAACTATTTTTCGCCGAAATTATATGCATGGACTTCCATCTAGATGGTCTGTATAGACTCTTAGCTTTCTGGTGATCAAACATCATCTAAATCCATTCAGTCATTTTGGCGTAAGTGAGTAACAAAAACAGGTTTCAGGGCAAATAAATAGTCACACATTTTAACATCAAACAATTCAAATCTATAGTATCAGTAAAATATATCTATATATCGTATATTATTTAAGACCCTTTTACATTTTCACTTAATATTTGTTTTTGTTTTTACTTTACTTTCAGATCAAAAAACACCTCCGTTGTTTTCCAGATATAAAAAATTCGCTTGATAATTAAAATCGAGTCATAGATAAAGAAATGCCTTTAAATTTAGTGTTTAGTGTATAACATGTCAGCTTTGCTTCTACAAGATATATGGAATAAATAATTCAAAACAATCATATATATAAATGCAAAAATTAGTGTGTATACTTAAAAAATAATCTAAGTGATCATTTTGAATTATACCAAGCCATTTATAGTACAATAATCAGCACTACTATTAGCATACTTAAAAAGTAACAATTTTCTTTTATACATCGATTACTTACAAACATACAACACCTTCTTTATCCAAGTATACGTGCCTGTAATCTAAACCTATTTAGTGATTCTTGATTGCACTGCAAAAAATTACAAATAAATCGTTTATTCAATGTAACTCATCGTCGGTTTAATGTTGCTATTGCACGCCGCTAAATAAAATAAAAATATAATAAAAAAAATTCTGCAAAAAATGTTTCAGGTATGAGTGATTGAGACTCATGCATTCATAGATTTTGTTGCATTATTCGCTCGTTCTTGCTGTCACTCTTTTTTATACGGATCTACACGCATCTTTTGCCTTATTTGGGTCTACGTTCAAGATTATCTCGCGCACATCCTTCGTGTATGGCAACATTTTTGCTGATTGTATGGCATTAAAATTTTAAATTAGCTACATTATTTTAAAAGGTGAGTAAAAGAATTTTATTGTTCGTATTTTTGTTGTTATTGTTTGCAACGTTGAGCATCTAAATGCTGGCCTAAGATATGTTTTATATAAGTGCTATAAAGTGGCAAAATTATAGTGATTTTCATGAGGAATTTTTTAACTTAACTGATAAATTATGAATTATGGAATGAGGATGAAGAAAACAAATGAATTACAATTGTAAATTTTATTTATATTTAAAAAAATATTGTCTATAATTTATTTAACTAAACTACATGAAGTGGCGCATTCATATGGCTGAGTGGATAAAGGCATCTGCTTTAACACTGGCATAAAGTATGAATTTTGGAGATTTCGAGTTCAATACTCAGCTCCAGAAAAACTAGCTGATGATGAAGTGAAATTCACAAACATGTCCTAGTAACCATCGCCGTTACTAAACTTTGTCTTTTCTTTTCTCTAACATCAATAACATACAATCTGGCTAAACCAAATAAAAGGAATTTACGGCTACATAAATTACTCATAATAATACTCGATCTTTGAATATTTTATAAACAGATATTATCCTTCTATTATAACACAAGGTTTTCAGTGATACTAAAGCAACTTTCACATGTTACAAACAAATCTATCAGGTATGAACCTTATAGAAATGACTCTACATTAGCCAAAGAACAACATATACAGCAGCGAAGATGAAAAAAATCCTGACAGTTTTCATAAAATTTCGACTAATTAATTTTTCTTGTTTTATTTTCAATCTTTCAAGGAGACACTTTTATGTATATTGTTACAGGAAAATATGCTAATTAGCAGGGACGTTCAAAAATGTTGTATATTGAAGTGCAAATCATAATATATACACAATAATATGTACACTGAAACTTTTTTAAATTAAACGCTTAAAGGATTTTGATGATCCCCGTTAATGAATAAATTCTGAATTTAAATTTTTTTCAGTGTTGCAATATTCTTGAAAATTTTTTTGATGTCAATTTGTTAGTGTAAATTTGAATTACATACCGAAGTGCCTTGACTTCATATGAAAGTGCTTTTTCTTTGCACTTTCATATGAAACTCATGCACTTTTCATTTGAATCGAATTTATATATGAGGGCATTTCGGGTTTCAATTTGTTAGTGTAAATTTGAATTACATACCGTAAAAAGTGCTTTGGCGCCATATGGAAGTGCTTTTTCTTTGCACTTTCAAATGAAACTCATGCACTTTCATATGAGTCGAATTTTTATGTGATGCCCTCACATGTAAGAGTTCAATGATATTTTTTTTTATATTCAAAGTCGTGAATTTGTATCTGTGCCTACTCTTCAGGGCAAAACAAAAACAAAAGTGCTATAAGTGTATAGGGGTTGTAGAAGCTCTGCTAATTAATCTCAAAAACAATTTCGAAAAAATTCCGAAAAATCGAGAATATTTCTATGATTTTTTTTAGAGTATTTTTAATGCGTAGCCCCATCAATTTAAGTCTTATATAGATTTTGACAATTCTTTTCATTTATTTCAACTATCTATTGCATGTTCGTCCTCCACATATTCAGTCACTTTCACCCCTACCATCCCCTACACCAGCACATTTCTCTCTGCCTCATTACAAATATGGTCTCTCTTTCAACATGTTTCCCAATTAACCTAGCACTCCTGCTCGCTGTAGGACCTTTATTTGTTGTCCCTCTCGCTCTTCCAATTCCTCCTAATATCTAGTTTACTTATCTCACTCGTTTGCCTTCTCTGCCTTTGTATCTCTTCTTCTCTACAACAAGCCGCCACTTTAAGTGTGTGTTCGCTGGCGAAATGGCTTAGCCGGCTCTAAAGAGACCCGCTTATTGAAAAGTACCCGGCTGTGAAAAATTACACTGTTCTAAAAAGTATCTGGTTCCACAAAAGTACCCATGCTCTTAAAAAGACCTGGTTCTTTAAAGGTACTCTGTTTTGAAAAAGCACCGGTTCAAAAAAAGACGCGGTTCAAAATAAAATCCGAGCTAAAAAAGTACCCGGTTCTGACCAAGTACCAGGTTTTAAAAAAGTACCCGGTTCAGAAAAACTACTCAATTTGAAATATTATCTGGTTCTTATATATCCAAACCTTACTAGGTACTCGGTTCTAAAAAAGTAGACAGTGCTTAAAAAATGCTCGATTCTTAAATAAGACGCTGACTTACTTCAGTGGCATCTTAACACACGAAATACGATTTTTGAGTAATTACAAAATAAATATAGTTTAAAAAACACGCATTTAAGCCCATTGAACTAAAAATATTAAAATATATTTGAGAGCGACTAAAAACAATAATGGAGAAAACATTCTAGTATTGTGTAAAAAAGCGTCGCTCGATCTTCGAAAAAAAAATATCGCAAAGCGCCCCGGGTTATTTTCATACTAACACTTATTGTTTCAAGTTTATTTTAAAAATTAGTATTATTATTATTATAGTTCCATGAACTTTAAAATCATTTTTTAGTTTTCTAAAACTATATTCGACCACGTTCTTTAGTATTTTGATTTAAAGTCAAACTGCGTAACCTGGGTTGTTTTAACTCATCTTTTCATCACACCGCCAATATTCAGAATTACCTCACTTGTGCGCTTCTAAAAGCGTCTAGATCAGTTTCGTTTAAATTTCTTTTAACGTACATAGTTTCATCTCTTTCACATAAGAAATCGACTGCTGATTGGGATATCACCGTACCTCGGTAGCTAGTTCGAAAACTACAATCTTATATTATTTTCCAAAGAGCCCTATCTTAAAATTTGTTTAAAAGATGCTCTATACGTCAGAATGTATTAGATTTAGGTCAGATAGGGCGCATTTTGAAACATAGTTCTGAAATAGAAGGGTATTCATTAGTTTTCTGATAAAGGGTGCTTTTGAAATGGTAGCCCAAATAGGGTCATACTCGTAAAGGTAATTTTTACTTTTCACACTTACATAAAAATGCACTCATAACGCCAGCAACATTGCCCTTGAACTCTCTTCATTAAATAATTATTGTTTTTGTGTAAATCCCAGTCAGTTTTTTATCTCTTCCAATTGAATAATATCATCAACATACGTTCACACTAATAAAAATTCCATAATTGTACCAGTTTTGGACTTTGTTTTTTCCATTTCCTATGTGGAAGTGAACTAGGCAGTACCCTGCAAAAAATACGATTAGTGTATAAGAATTTTGGGATGAGTCACAAAGGGTATGCGACTAATGTCAGTTTTGATCACTTTGTATGCGTTAAACTGTTCCATTTCATTTGAGCATGTCCTATGAAGAAACTAATGGTACCCATTTATACCCGAACGGAAACGATAGAACCTTTATACCCATATGGGAGCGAACGAAAACGTATCCTTTTTCCTATCATAAAGTGTAAGTTTTCCCATGATATGTCAATTGATATGTACATTTCAAACGCAAAATTAAAAATTGCAAAAGATTGCAAGATACATCTAGGTAAAAAAAAATATTTAGTCGCCAACTCATTCCAAAAGATTTGGGTGGAATGTAATGAAATATATGGTCCTAGTAATTTAGATATGGTATAGGGTTTCGTGGTGTGGTGGTATCGTGCTCAGCCTACCACACCTAGGATCATGGGTTCACGCCCCGGGCAAAGCAACATCAAATTCTAGAAACAATTCTTTTCAATTAGAAGAATATTTTTCTAAGCCGGATCGCCCACGGCACTGATTTGGCAAGCACTCCGAGTGTATTTCTGCCATGAAAAGCTTCTCAGTGAAAACTCACCTGCCTTGCAGTTGTCGTTCAGAGTCGGCATAAAAGGAGCGCGATGCAAATTTGGAAGAGAGGTTCGGCCTAAAGTCTCTTCGGAGGTTATTCGCGCCTTACACTTAGATATTTATTATAGGGCTCCGCATTTTTCTTAAATAATTCAACTTGTTACAGTTTTCTTTTTAATAACTAATCTAAATCGTACCCAAAAGGGACTAGAGCGGATCAATTATGCCCCTGTGTAGGGAAAAGAGATTGATCGGAGACCACTCTCTTTAGGGATTAGTCGCACGATTGCAGGGTATTTACTTACATATATTTTTGTATGGTATTCCTTTTAACAGTTGAATATGTAACAGTCGAACTTCACATTACTAAACAAAAAGTTTACCATTGACGCGGTTCACTAATTGCCACAGCGGACGCATTTTCAACAAAGCACAATCCAAATCAAATAAAATAAATACGTTATTGCACTAATTTGCTTCCTTCACTATACAGGTGCATTTACATATGTACATTTTATATATTTATACGTATATTTAAACATCCCACATATAAATCACTATCTAGGTGTAGGCTGCTGCCTCTTTCGAGTTAGTCTGGCGACAAGTAAAGATATTATTTCAATCATATCAGCTGCATCGAGCATAGCAAGTACATACATATATATTCGAAAATTAACCGCCTGAATCCAAATGTGTATGCCTACATAAATGTACAGTTAGCATCATCACTGTCACTGCCAAACAATAAGTAAACAATAAGATATGTAAGTAAGCTAATTTTATTTTTATTTATGGTGATTTGGTGCGCCAACGCATCATGCACAACAAACAAGAGTGTGAACACTTAAGAAGTGATTATGTTTTTATTGTAGATCTTGTAGAGTATGACAATAATCAGGGTAAGACATTTTTCAAACTTCTACAAAATGTTAAGTAACGTGTTACCGGAGTTAGGTAGTAATAATAAGTTCTTCACGCTTCAGTGCCGACCGTATTGCTATGGAGGTAAGGTGCTTTCATATAGTACTGAGATCCCGCAAATGGAACACCAAAGAGCCCTTCAAAAAACCCTTTCGAACGAGGTCAAACTTCGGCAGCAGTTTGGCGAACGCTGGGAGCATATATCTGCCATGAAAAGCGCCCCATCAAAAACTCACCTTGCTTTCAAGCACCGTTTGAAGTATGCCTAAACTTAAACTAACCGCCAATTTTTCGAAAAAAAAGAGAGACTTGTGTGGATATCTTTCGACGTATATAGCCAAACTCCTGTTACTTCGGCACGTTCCATCTGCTGGTAAAACTGTTTGTATCTACCCTACTACGAGGCAGTTATACTGATTGTCGCTGCAAGTGGAATCTTGAAACGCTTTTAACTCTTGCGTCGTCCTGGAGTTGTTTACAGGAGGTATCATGATATCTGGTATTGTTTTTTCCTATCTAGTCTCTGGTGCCGTTGAGCTGAAGCTTTACGACAGTTGGTCCCAGTGCAGTCGCTATGTTCCTTTGGGGTCATTATTGACACTCCGTATTGAAAGGTTTTGAGTTAAAAGTGGTAGAAGTGTATTATAGTACCCTGATATAATTAAGCTCTATTCCTTTGAGTATCAGATAATGGCAGCTAGAACTGGGCTTTGCCTTGCATTTTCTCCAAAGTGACTCTTTCTCGATCCTTCTTTCACAGAAATATCTCCGACTTGGAGAATCGGCTGCATTTGTGTGGTATTCTGTTGCCTTTGGGGTTCAATGTAGTATCCACGATTGCCTCCATGGCTGCTGTTGCTGTTCTCATTATATTTAGCGTCTACGTATTTTCTGATCGCGTTTTTATGTATGTAACTCCTCCTTGAACTAAGAGCTAGTGAAATAATACATTCGGAACATCCCGCCACTTGAAGTGCTTTCATTACCCTGATACAAAAGAATACCGGGTTCTAAAAAGTACTTGGTACAAAAAATATTCGGTACTCAAAAAATAATCAGTTCCAAAAAAGTGCTCGAATTTGAAAAATAATACTGTTCCAAAAGTAGTCGGATATAAAAAAGAGTCCTGTCCCTGAAAAATTACCTACAGTGATTCTGAAAAGATACCCGGATTCACAAAATAATCCCGGATTCGTACACCGTTTTTAAAAAGGACCGGTTTCGAAAGCGCCCTGATTATGGTTTGAAAAAAGTGGTCGGACCCGAAAAAAGTATTCGGTTAAAAAAAGTTCCCTAATTCGGAAAATTCCCCGGTTTTTTTTAAAAAAATAGTACTCAGATCTGGAAAAGTACCTGGCTATAGAAATACGCGTTTCTGGAAAAGTACTAGGTTCTGTTTTAAAAATTACCCACAACAGAAAAGTAACCGATTCTAAAAGAGTACCCGGTACTTACAGAAGTCTAAGTTTTTTATTTAAATATGTTGCTCATTTACTTCAATAGTATCATACTCAAAGAAAGGCGATCTTAGAGTTAATAAAATCAAATTTCCATGTGGGCCAATGAAACCAACTAATGTCATTCACTAAATTTGTTTTCTTTTTTTTATAGACAGTGGTTTGTAAGCGTCGAGATCTAACACTCAGCTAAAGAGGAACCCGGCAGCTAAGAAGTATACATACACAAAATAGAATACAAAAAATACATACAAACATGCGATTTATTTAATTACTAAAGGAAAATAGAGCGGGTTCTTTTTCATTGTAAAGAACGAGTCTGAAGCATCAATCAGTTATATCTTCCCACAAAAAAACTGAAAAGGATCGTTAAGTAAGAAATTGGTTCTACATTATTGAAAAATTATAGGTTTGTTATGCCTCGAAACTCCGTATGGAACATTGAAATTGACTCGTTCAAAATAAATGGGCTTGAAATCGATTCACTGATTAGCTTAGCAATAATTATAACTCCCTAGCACATCTCTGTGACCTGCAACGGCTGGAAGATCTATAAGCTTTAAACGGTTAGTGTAAGGAAAAAACTTACACAAAGACTTCCATTGAAGATTTCTCATTGCGAAAAGTAAAATATGTTCTTTAAATTAACTTAGCCTATTTACGTGAGATGGATAACGCGGATTCCAAATTATCGATCCATATCGATCGGTCTCAGCAATGTTGTAAAAAGAGGTTTCGTAACGTGATGATTGCTAAACTCTTTTCACCATCTTTTCACAAATGTTAAAACTCTTCTCAATTTATTGATTGTGCTTTTAATATGAGGGTAGAAAATAACTTACAGTTAAATATGGCTGAAGTCCCACCTGGAGAATAGAATTCCTTTTTTGAAATCGATAAAACTAAATTTTATGAGTTCTCAGCAACCTCGGGTGTACGATAAGATAGCATCCTTGGTTCTATTTTGCTCTTAAATGATTTAAAACTTTTCCAGAAGATCTCTTGTACCTCTGATGCATTGCTTCTGCAAGAAGATCCGAATGTATTAACAATTGGGCCTTCCAAAATAATCTGCGACTCAATAATAGTAAATCCTATCACATAACGTTTACTATGTCAATGAATGTGTTTTCTTTCGTTTGTTCGATTATTTTGCGTCAATTAATGAGTTTCGCGATCTTGGCGTAATTTTTAACTCATATTTTACTTTTGGTAATCATGTAAACTTTCTCATACCAAAAGCCTATACCAGTTTAGGTTTTTGCGACGATATGCTAAGGGTTTCAAGAACCCATATATCAGACAAATCCTATACAACGCCTTAGTGCGTTCAAAGCTAGAGTATGTCTCAGTCATTTGGAATCCAAAATACTCTTCACACTCTTTAAGAATTGAAAAAATTCGGCGCAAATTCTTATGATTTGCTCATCAACGTCTACACTTTGTCAACCCCATGCCGCTCAACAATGCTAAATGCATGCTTATGAATGTCTTACCACTTGAAGTCAGATGTCTTGCTCAAAACGTAATGTTTATTTTTGACATTAAATCCCGTGCCGTTGACTGTTCAGAAATACTTGGGCAGTTGACTTTCAATGTCGCTAACAGAGCTCTGCTTTCACAGTACATTTCGTGTTTAAACGCTGCGATCCAGTTATTTCAGTTCAGTTTTACACCTCTTATAAGAGCACTTCCACAAGGCTTGATCTGAACATTGCCATGTCAAGTTTTCTGTTTAAGGCACGCATTGCGTCTTATTACTTATTTGAGTAAATCTCACTTTTAAATTGTTAAACTAGAACACCGAAGACCCTGAGTTCACTCCCCGGGCAAAGCAACAAAAAAATTTTAGAAACAAGTTTTTTCAATTGGAAGAACATTTTTCTAAGCGGGGTCACACCTCGGCAGAGTTTAGCAAGCACTCCGAGTGTATTTCTGCCATGGAAACGTTCTCAGTGATAACTCATCTACCTTCCAAATGCCGTACGGAGTCGGCTTAAAATATATAGGTCCCGTCCCGCCAATTCGTAGGAAAAACTAAAAAAGCGAGCACGACGCAAGTTGGAAGAGAAGTTTGGCCTAAAATCTCTTCGGAGGTTATCGCGCCTTACATGTATTATTTTAACTTGTAATCTAGTCAGTAAGGTTGTTACCATTTGACTAAATAAAGATATATGAAACACGACGCCCCATTTAAGACAATAATGAACGAAAAATACCGATTTTTTCGTAAATCGAGCAACCAACACTTTTCTTAAAATGATGCCTGATTTGTATACCTTTCATGAACATGAAATGGTATATTAACTTTGGTCCGATGTTTGTAACGTTGAGAAATATAGAAGATAGACTCACAATTAAGTATACCGAATTGATCAGGGCGACGAACTGAGTTGATATAGCCACGTCTGTCCGTCCGTCCGTCCGTCGTTGTCTGTTTGAACGCAAACTAGTCCCTCAAATTTTGAGATATCTGAATGAAATTTGGCACAAGGGTGTATTTTTGTATTATATTAGACATTTGTCGGATCCGGTAGGATCGGACCACTAAAACATATATCTCCCATACAACCGATCGTTCAGATAAGACGATTTTGGTCATTCCTGCCGCAATTTAGAAAGTATAACCGCGAAACTCGGTGATATATATTCTAATATATCATAGAAGATTTTCTGAAAAAATCACTTTGATCGGAGCTATATATAGTATATATCCATACAACCGATCGTTCAGATAGAAAGGTTTTTAGCAATTTCTCCCTTAATTTCCAATATAAAAACGTTAAACTTGGTGATATTTATTCTAATATATCATAGAAGATTTCCTGAAAAAATCATTTCGATGGGAGCTATATATAATATATATCCCATACAACCGATCGTTCAGATAAGAGGGATTTTTTGCCATATTTTATTTTATATTTATCTTAAAAATCGTTTAGGTATGTACACCTGTTCACTATATATTTCTTATCTTATACATGGAGATTACGAATGGGATAAGATTATTGTTCAGTCCCATTAATGAAAGGTATGAAGTCTTCGGCACAGCCGAAGATAGTCCCGTGCCTTACTTGTTTTATTTTTATTATTGTTTTAAGATTAGCTTGAAAATTATTTTTAACTTTTTAGTTCAATGTCCTATAAAAGCGTAGTTTTTAGTTTTGTTTTAACTAAGTTTATATATTAGATCTTTAATACAACCTGTCAAAGCACCGTTCAATGCTTTTATTATCTTTAAACTTCAGGTTTAATTCCAACTTTTTATTTTATTCTGTTTTTAGCACAAATCAGCACTACCCAGTTGTATGCATACTAAGTGTTTCGGCACGCTTTTGACTTTTATGTTCTTTCATGGTAATTTCTTTAGTGAACTAAATAAGAAAAGCAAATTTACGTAGAAAAATTACTACATTGAATAATTTTTTTGTTCAACTCTAAAGGTTTTAAAGGCGTTTATGTTACGTGCACTGGGCAAGGCTTTGGCACGCAAGGTGTTGAACCGGTAATGAGTGACTTGAACTTGCTTCTCTTGGCTTTATGCATGCATAATTACATAAATGTTTCAATCATTTTTGTTTTTCTTGCATTTTGTTGTCTTAAACTCAGGTAAGCCAAGACTTTTTTTATTCTTTGTGTTCTTAGAATAGTTCTAGGTAGAAAAAGTGTATACAACTGAACTATTTGTTTTCTATAGTAAAAAAAAACCTCACGTTAATGGCTAATATTTTTCAAAGATTCAAGCACGGCTTAAATACAGCAACAACCATAAAAACATGAAACTACAAAGTATTTAACAACTGTGACGCATTCATGCATTGCCCAAAGTTAAAAGCTCGCCATTCGATTCTTTATTTGCTTTTCTCAGCAAAAACCAAAATTTTACGATACAGCGCCTTAATTGGGACTCATAATTTGTTGGCTTAGCACTAATACGATGCTAGTGTCCAGTCGTTTGCGGCAATCGCTGGTTCCACTTTCAAATTATTATACTTTTTTCACAGCGTGCACTGTACGACATTTATATGTATTTTCATATGTATGAATAAGCATTTATGTAAATATGTATGCACACAAAATTTTTACAATATTGTAAATTAATACTAAAATTGTCACAGCATCAGCAGTTTATTGATTTTCCAATTAATAGTGTATATATATTTAGCTTTGGCGCCGAAAAATATTAAAGTCGTGCTAATGAACTAAAACAAGTTTGTTGCTTAAGTCTTTCGTACGAGTCATTAAATTTTTTATCAGAAGTGTTAAATGCTGTGAATAAAAATAAGAGGCATCATAACAATTATAAAATAAGAAAATCAAACAATAAATGTGACTGTAATATATTCTTTTTGTTTTTCTTTTTTGTATTAGTTATAGCTTCCCAGGAAGCAAAAATTTATTACATGTTTTATAGGTCTGAGTTAAAAAAGACTTGAACTTTTTTTAAGTTTTACTATGAAGTATTTTATGTAAATTTTTGAGTTTAGTGCCATTAGAGATTTATTTTATTTAAAATTAAAAAAAATCTGCCAATTATATGTACATATGTAAATAATTTCACAAAAATTTATGAAAATTGTACCTTTTTACATATTGTTTTGTTTCGTGACTTTTCTGTTTATTTTAAAATGTATTTTTATTACCATTATCCTTGCTGTTCCCTCATAAAGTGGCCCTTCCTCTGTTTTCACCATCGTTGCTATTATAATTTTCATCGGTTTGACTAATTTCTTTTCGGTTGGGTGCATGCTCCAAGCCGCTCTCTTCGCCCGATGTGTAGTCGCCGTTTCAGATTCCCGCGGTTATCTTTGCATGTGCAAGGACGACACGCAAGTGCTTACACAGGTTGTTATGAGAGCCTTTGACGGAGCCAGAATCCGGCGTAGGTCAGGAATTGTCTTAACTTAGCCTAGACCGCCAACTTGCTAATGGCGTGGCTTCGAACGTACTTGAAAACCTGCCAAGGCTTTAACGAAACAGAGACGATGACAATATCAGCCCACCAGCAGCGTCACCATCGACTACTAAGATGGCAGAATACCACCAATGCCAGCCCATA
Source organism: Eurosta solidaginis (assembly GCA_029619165.1). NCBI lineage: Eukaryota > Metazoa > Arthropoda > Insecta > Diptera > Tephritidae > Eurosta > Eurosta solidaginis. The sequence goes on along the minus strand of JARSSU010009497.1, from coordinate 120,809 downwards.
GCAATATTTTCATAACGTTTTTCCAGTTGTCGCGGGTTAGGGGGCTTAGATTATACCCGCGGCAGGTATGCCTGTCGTAAGAGGCGACTAAAATACAGGGGCTGCCAGCGCAATATATAGCTTCTTCAATGTCAACTACCCTCGGCGAAGGCTGTTTCTTTAACAGCCGAGGATGTGGTGACCCCAAGTTCCTCATGGGTCTAGGATCATTCACGAGATGGCCAGGCTACCGGAACGTACCGGATCTGCATCCGGTAAAGAACCGTCAACATGGATAACATTCCCCATGGCCTTTGATCATTATCATTACCATTATCATTTTCATTATCATTATCGTTATCATTATCATATCATTATCATTATCATTATCGTTATCATTATCATTACCATTATCTTTATCATTATCATTATCATTATTATTATAATTATCATTATCATTATAATTATCATTATCATTACCATTATCATTATCATTCTCATCATATCATTATCAATATCATTATCATTATCATTATTATTATCATTATCACTATCATTATCATTATCATATCATTATCATTATCATTATCATTATCATTATATTTATCATTATCATTATCATTATCATTATCATTATCATATCATTATCATTATCATTAGCATTATCATTATCATTGTCATTACATATCATTGTCATTGTCATTATCATTCCTATTATAATTTTTTTTGTGTAACGTGGAAAAAAATGCCTATCGGTGCCACAATCGGCAGCAGCAATGCTCTTCGCGGTTTCTTAATGGACTACTCACTAGAATTTAGTTTACCACGGTGCTTTTTCGCATGTGAGACCCAATTTTAACCTTACTGCAAGTAGGGAAACATTCTAAATAAGATCGTTGCCTCGTTATAGGGCTAAGCAACTTTATTCTCGCTTCGCAAGGAGAATATTCCTTACCTATTTGCTGACGATATCAACTCTTTGCTTCCTCGGGATTCGATTGCCAAGTGTCTCACGGAAGTAGCCGTGTTCAGTTATAAACCTGTTCTGACCCGACCTCCACTGCAGCTACATCTCTACTTATTTCTGCGCGAGCGTGGTTGTGGCATGAACAGGTAGAGTATCTGCAGTAGGTTGTGATAGTTAGTAGAGCCTCTGTTAGTGGGTCCAAGGTAACAGCTACTCAGTATCTCTGGAAGTTCATTGTATTCGCCTAGACCAAGACAAAAGAATTTGAAAAAGATATAACATTTACCCGAAATTATTTTTTACAGTTTCTGCAGCGAGTTTCTGCTTGTTCGTCTTCAATCATCATATTGATTAAAGTGGAAATTCCTCTTCTCATTAATCTCCGTTTCTCTGCCGTTAGCTGAAGCGTATGATCTGACATCCATCCCCTTCTAATGCGCGAAAACCTGACCATAAAATTCACCTTGCATCCACAGCACGTGAGTCACCTCTCATTTTTTTCCACCTTCGTAGCCTGATTGGCTGGTGATTGCTGATACACCCAAATATTTTATTTGCGCTTGTCATTATTTTAGTTTACATTCCCGCAAGGCATTAAAATTAAGACACTAAAAAATTTTAGTGAGAAAAAAGTTATGGGCTTTCGAATTCTTAAGCAAATCATAAAAGCAAGCAAAATCAAAATGAGATACACTCCATCATACAAATTTGCCTCTTTCATGTCACAATGTCAGCAAAAATTTACGTTTTTATGGGTGTGGCTGACAATTGTTTAATTTTCTGCACTTAGGCGATAACAAATATGAAAAGGTACCTGTTTTTATTGTTGGCTGATTTTTGTATTTTTCCTTTTTTGTAATTGTGTTTGGTTTGTAGTTTTCTTATGTTTTGCTTTATTATATTTTTAAATTTTTGTCTCTATCACTAATACGACTCCGTTTGTATTTGGGTGTTATTTAATATTTTATTGCTTCGTTGTATATTTGATAGCTAATTTGTCAAAAAATTATTAATTCAAGTCAAGTCCTGCATTTATTGTATTTTTAACTGCACACTGTACAGTAACATTTTAGAAGCAAATATGTATATGAAGTTTGGTCCCAGAAGCAAGTTAGTTTGGAATTTCTTCTATTATTTTTATATATTTCTATTACATCTTTAAACACTTTTATTCGAGTCCATTGACATTAAAAATCAGTTTAAGATTAATCAGCTTTGATATGCAAGCCTAGAACTAATACTTAATTTACAATGTGTGAGTAGTTGATTTGAATTACGTTATTGACATCAATTTCAGCTCAACCTGATTTCTTGCAGACTTTTTTTGATCAACAACTGAAAATTTGTTACTAAGCTTGTTGCAAAAGTCCATGAAATTTCAGGTCATACAATGATCATTTGGACGTATCATACAAAAACTAGCACTTTCAAAATTTCATACGAAAACGAAAACCTTCTGCCTATGGCGTACGAAAGCTAGCAATTTGGTTTCTGGCCGAAGAAAAATAGTTTTTTATTTTTGTTTTCCTACTTATTTACAGAGTCTAGAACTGTAAAGGAACTTTGATAATGTAATGTAATAAAATAGCTCAAACTTGCGATTCTAATCAAATTGAGTTATTGTTATCTAAGGCCTCATTATTGAACATTACAAACTGAGCTTTTAACCCCCAGAAGATTTTGACCTTACGTCACGCTAGTTAAACTCTTTCGCGATAAATGACGCCAACTGGCAGCACCAAAGGAGACCATGTCTTACTCCACCCCAATGAGAGACGTCTCCTCCGTCCGGTCCATGAAAAACTAACAAAGCTTTTGGGCTTTTATTCGTTGCATCATACCGCGTAAAGCTTAGAATGGAACCGTGTTATGTACACGTAGTTTACGTTAAACAAATACAGGTTTTATCATTGGCTCACACGTTGGGTGATAACCTCGAAACGGGATGCATTGCAAAGACACATCTTTAAGCTTATCTTAACACCTTTTGGCGACTTTCCATGCGAATAAGCACATCTCGGGGCTATCCCTGCATTAGTCTTATTGATCTCATTATCATCTTGGGTCTAACTTTCCCTCGGCCATTTATGGTAGGACTAAAGCTGTTTCCAAGATCATTCTATGTATTTTGGATTTGTTTCTGCCATGTTATTGCGCAGGGACGTCGAAAATGGATTGTTTAGACCTCAATACGTTGGAAAGCTTTAGTTAGGAATACGAGGTTCATTTTAAGTGTCACAATTAATATTAACAGAAACCCAGAAATCTTTTTATAACAGCTAAAAAAACCTATATTATTATCGATCACCTTGTAAAAAATAAAAACAAGAAATTCAGAGTTAGTTTTCGTCATTCAGAAGACGAAAGTGTTAGTTTTCGTCCGCAACAAATTGAAATTGCCAGTTCTCATCAGCCAGAGGCCAAAATTGCTACTTTTCGTCAGCCACTAAAATTCCAGTGCTAGTATTCATATGCCACGTCGATTAGTTCTTTTCTTACGAACTTCGTTTAACTCATAAAAAATATTTATTGTAAAAACTGCCGCACAAAATATTTCAATCCAGTACAATAACAATTGTATTTTGCCTCAAGGCAAGAAATAACTTGCGGTTGAAATTTTGAATTACAGCCATATGTTCGTATTGTTGTATTGATTTGTTACGCTTTTTTATGAGAATTATTTTTGGTATATATATTACAAATACAAAATGCGAACATTAAAGCCCACATAATTTTCTTAGTCACTGCACCCACAGCATTCAAAATATATCAAATGTTTTAATTTAATTCATTGCTAGAATAAAGAAAACAGTGAATATACAAAACATTTATGTAGATATTAAAAAGGTTAATATAGACAAGTATATAAATAAATCATACAAGACACCACAAATAAAAAAAAATTTTGGTATGGCATTTAAATATTTTCGAAAGTGAACTTAAAATGGGGATTAGTTAAAAAGGTCGTTAAATATATTTCCTTTTAATTGTATTTTTTTTATATCAGATAATGAAAAACGCTTTACCATCAACTACGACATAATTTCTCTATTGATAAACCTAACAACTTAACAGTCAGGACTAAACCATTACTACATATGTCTATGACCAGCTACACTTTTCACTTTACCAATCAATCAAACGGTTATATAAAATAACCTAATTTTTGATTTTAATCAAACAGTCAATCGCCTTAGAATGAAAATGAAAGCTAAATAAATAAGATTATCTTATTGTTAAAACGCAAAACTTGAATGAAATTACAGAAAAGTAGTAAGTTATTTGATAAATTTTTTGTCATATATGTTGATGCGGATTTCAATAAAATTCGTGATTATTTTGCAGCTTCTGTTGTCGTTCGAAGCTCTATGCTGTCGAATAAATAACTCAAATACTAAGCAAATACAAGCAAAATGTTCTTTATTTACACTACTTAGGTAGTAGTACTTCACAATTAGATTACTCGGGCACTTTACTGATATTGTGTTAAAATCAAACTGTTTGATCATTTCTCAACTTGCGCTGCTTTTATACTCTCAGCTACCTTGTTCGCTTATTTCTCCTAGGGTCTAGACTATTCGCGAACAGCCTTCTCAAACAGTTGCTTATTTATTTCACATTTTTGTAAGTATTCATATTTGCCTTCCAGTTAAATGCATTTATATGTCTCGCTCTAAGCTGATGATAAAATTATGTGTGACTATTTCTCTTTCTTCTTCGCTCTTAGCTGATGACTGCATCTATTTGAAATATTCTCTACGCTCTTAGCTCTGCTGTTTACATGTATGTGTGGCTGCTTGCTTTATTGTTTACGTGCACATACGTATGGCTTCTTGCTTATCTGTTGTTGTGCATTTATTTACTAGCAGCATAATGACGTATCGAAATTCCTAGTACTCGGGGCAATGTAAACGAATTCTCGTGAGAGTAGATAGGCCTTTCTGGATTTAGATGTGACATAAACCAGACAGCTATCGAAGCGAATTGTTTGACCGCGTCAGTCATCGGCCTGACCCGCTCTGCTTAGCAAAAGAATGGCATCGAGAAGTGGGAAGCAAAATACCGTTAAATCATCATCGAGTTGCATGTCATTATCTTCGGTGTCGTTCAAGAGCCGTATTTCTTTATCAAATGCCTTACACTGTTCATTGTACTTTTAATTTTCAAGAGGGCTCTTCAGGTCAGCACATTTTGTTACAATCAATGCAGTTCTCACATAGACTGTATGCATTCAAGGTGTCAAATAAAGTCATGTTTGATTTTGTTTTTGTGCCTAATTGATACTAAAACTCAGTTAAAAATAAGTGGATTAGTTTCGGTTTGAGAAAAACCTAGCAATTGATTTCCGGTTCAATTTGGACCATAAAATGAACTTTCCAATCATCTTAATAAGTTTTCCCTCTTGTGGATCTTTCGTCTTTTGTAATGCACTGTTAAAAGGTTCTGAATTATGTCTTCAGTCGCTAGCTCCCTATAGTTAGGAATATTAAAGTTGCTTTTAACTTAATAGTTACAAAACTCGGTTTTCTTAATTTTTTTTTAATATCTAGATCTGTTTGCGATCTGATGAAATTTTTTACCTTATGTGTCATATTGTTAGTGAGGTCCAAACTATATATTAAGTGCACAGCTTAAATTTTCTTAAAGTGATTGAAAGGTGTTCACAGTTTGGCTTAATAGCCATCTTACGAAACTTTTTAATTTTTGATTAATTTTTCAGGTTTCTGAGCTATTTTCCTAGATGCAGTTCTAGAAATTCCTTGAACTTTAATCCCAACTCGGCATTGTCAGCGTTTCGGAAAAAAAAATATTTGCTGTCATTCCTCTCTGAAATAAGAAGAACTTATTCAAGTATATGCCGGTCTCGTTTTCGTGAAATAGGAATAAAAAATCGCTAAATTTTAAGTGGTAACAATACCCATAGAAGTGGTCATAACGTCAATTGACCTTTTGACCGTAGACTACCCCTGAACCATGGCCAATTTTCTTCTAGTCTATATTTTTTCTTTTCTTTTCTTTTCTTTTCTTTCTTTTCTTTTCTTTTCTTTTCTTTCTCTTTTCTTTTCTTTTCTTTTTTTTCTTTTCTTTATCAACCCGAGATCCAGCTGTTTGTTAAATAACAAACAGTGTGTGTTTGCATTTAATTTTACAACTTGCGTCACAGGCCACGCCAGACGCAAAATCATACTTAATGTCGAATTATACGTTTAAAGCATTTGGTTTGCAATAACACCAAAATAAAAAGAAAATAAGCGCTTAAGTAATGCCAGCTTATTACTTTATATTCTGTTTGATTACCAAAACTGGTCATCGACACATAAAAAGTGGGTCACTAAATAAGAAAACGGTAAAAGGAAACATTTGATGTCTTCTTATTTATATGTACATACGACATAAACATTAACGCTTATACTTTTTATGATTGTATGACATACATACATCTTACTTAACTTGTTTTCATGTCGTATGTATGAATGCATAGCTTATGTGTGTTCATGAAAAATACATCTAAAATTCGGTGAATGTCACTTATTATAACTTTTTTCTTTTGTAGCTTAGCCCGCTGGTCATGTATTACTTCACGTACCGTGACATTAAATAAACAATTATAGCACTCGTCTTCTGCTTGTCTTTTTCGTAATCAAATATTCAATAAACATATTTTGACTACTTATTATTTTGCTCTTTGTATATATTTTTGAAATAAATATGTATTAGTATGTAAAATTGCGAATTTGTGTCTTTTGCGTGAATTCAGGTCAACATTAAAAATTATGAATTTTGAAAAAAAGTGGAAGTAAGAAAAGGTTAGGTTTAACTGCCCCTTAATAAAGACTTCAAATAGACGGAATGAATTTGTTTGACGACCAAATGGAAGACCCCCAATCAGATACAAGAACTTATGTTACAGAATAACTCTGTCCTCTTTGCAAATACTAATTTTAATTAGCATATAATTTCTATAAGTTTTTATACTGAAACCTTCACCCCGTCATGGAACAGTCCTGATATGAAAATATATTCAGCCGTAACTTTATGTTAAATCTAAACAAAGAAGTAATGAATGTACATACATATATATACATATTTCGAATATCAGACCCATTAACAACATTCCACCAACCAAGAGAGTGCTATCAATTCTATTGCAATTGCTCGATATAGTGATTTGAAAACACTTAAGGTAAATGGAAAACCAATGCAATCCGATGAACATGACTCCAACAGCAAAAACAAAAAAAACCTATCTCCTTTACCAGCCAGTTGCATAGATGATAGACAACAGCGAGCACACCCACTTCATAAACAATACAAAAAAAAGTATAAACTAAACCAGAAAAAAACAAATAAGGGTGTCTAAGTTCGCGTGTAACGGACATTATATACTCAGCTGTGCATTTGTTGTTGTTGTAGCGATAGGTTACTCCCCAGGGGCTTTGAGGAGTGTTATCGATGTGATGGTCCCTTTCCGGATACAGATACGGTACGCTCCGGTAACACTGCACCATTATAGTTGCTAGCCCGACCATCTCGTGAACGATTTATATGGCCCATAAACCTTCAGGCCATCCCTCCCTCCCCAACCTCAAGTTCCATTAGGAGATTGGACGGATAGGTGAGGTGAAAATTGGGTTTGGAGAAGCTACATATTGCGCTGGCAACCTGAAAGGGTTGCGCTACACTTGAATCTGGTATTTTAGTCACCTCTTACGACAGGCATACCTACCACGGGTATATTATGATCCTATAACCGGCTGTGCACTTGAAACGCTGTTGTTGTTTGCTTTGTGTGGTTATAGACTAAGACTGCGCAATAATACATATATGGTTATATTCTGAACTCAATTTCGTTCAAAAGAAACAAAAAGGATACAGAGGCTACTACTAATGAACTTGAGCGGGTAAAAATGCAGTTTAACAGTTGTAGCTATGAAAAAAAATTTGTGTGCCATAATTTCGTTCGAATTAGGAGATTTTGTTCAACTATGGCACTAAAAGTATTTTGGTAAAAGTAACAAAAAAGGGGCGGATCACGCCCATTTTCAAAATTAGTTAAGGTTTGTTCCTAGCTCAACCATACCACTAATGAGGTAGAATATCAGTCAAAATAATAAAATACCATAGAGTTCAAACTTGTTTAGGTTAGACCTTTAAGGAAAGTGGGCCTGGCCTTTATCCGATTTTGATTATCTCCACCCAGTAAAATAATTTCGCAAGGATAATGTCTGTGATAAGTTTCAGTGGTATATCTTTAACGGCTTTGATTTACGGCTTGTTAAACTTCCAAATTTTCTTCTTCTATATGTGGGTGGTACCACGCCCATATTCCAAAAATTGTTGCAATTTATGTTTCGCGTCACAAAGCCAATCCATCTATAAACTTTGAATGGTATTCGTTTTTGAATTATCCATTTTCTCTATTTTTCTAAATTTTCGATATCGAAAAATTGGATTTGATTATCGTCCGAATTAGCTCATTTTCAATACTAGTCAGTTCCAGGTCGTGATAAGCCCGTATACCGAATTTGGGAAAGATATCTCAATATTTTCTCAATTGATCGTGTGCAGAGACAGACAGACGGACGGACATGGCTCAATCAAATTTTTTTCGATACTGATGATTTTGATATATGGAGTTGTAAATCTATCTCGATTCTTGTATACCTGTACAACCATATATACCCGTATACCATCAAAATTATAATACCCTGTGTACATGTACAGCTGGGTATAAAAACCAAAATCAACTTCGATTGAGGATTAACGATTTTGCCAATTTACAGCTTACAATCTGCATAAGACATTTGATATCTCAATTGAGTGGCACGCCTAATTGGAGTCTTCATATGACAAAACTACAGCTCTTTCTGATTTGTTAAAATGCATACATGACTTTTACTTAAGTCTTTATTCATGAGCAAATATGTTAAAATCAATACACCAAAACGTATCTATATTGAAAGGAACAAATACAGCGCAGTGAGCTCTATGCCACAAAATGTTGCTTGTATCGGGACTAGATTTTCGGCCCTGCCCACTCTCATTTATTTATGATTTTTTACACGCTCGCCTAGTACTCTTAATTCATGCAACATAAAATTTGGGACCATATTACTTAGTATTTACAAAAATAATAAATTTGGAAAAAATTTGAAAGCACTTAAATGATCAAAAAGTTGAAAATTGTAGACGAGTAATGGCAGAAGGAGGGAAAACTCAAATAGGAAAGAAAAAAAGTTTAAATTAAAAATTTGATTGCACCTATGCACGTTTTATACTCAGCTCAGCAGAGCTCACAGAGTATATTAACTTTATTCGCATAACCGTAATCCGTAACGGCATAAACTAATCGAGGTAGATATAGACCTCTATATATCAAAATTATCTGGGTGAAAAAGAAATTCATTTAGCGATATCCGTCTTTAAACACGATAACTTGAGTAAATTTTGAGGTATCTTGATGAAATTTGGTATGTAGGTTCCTGGGGGCGCTCATCTCAGATCGCTATTTAAAATGTACGAAATGGGACTACAGCCACGCCCAATTTTTCGATATCGAAAATTTCGAAAAACCGAAAAAAGTGCGATAATTCATAACCAAAGACGGGTAAAGCGATGGAAATTTGGTAGGTGCGTTGACCTTATGACGCAAAACAGAAATAGTAATTGTTTTGTTTTTATCGGCCTCTGATAAATGATTCAAGGTTCTAATCGAGCTCAAGGCCAGAACAATAATTTTTTTCTAATGATAATTATTGTTATTTTTTAAATTTTTCTAAATTTGAAAAATTGTATTTAGTTTTTGGAATAGTAAGCTGCGCAGACTATGGCAGGTTGTCTGAAAAATTTTCTACTTACTATTCCAAAAAAAATACAATTTTTCAATTTAGAAAAATTAAAAAATAACAATAATTATCATTAGAAAAAAATTATTGTTCTGGCCTTGAGCTCGAATCGAACCGAGAAAATTAGTAAATTTTTTTGACAGTGGGCATGGCACCAGCCTACTTCTACAAGAAGGTAATTTAAAAGTTTGCAAGCTGTAATTTCGCAGTCGTTGAAGATATCATGATGAAATTTGGCAGGCACGTTGCTCCTATTACTATATGTGTGATATATAGATTACGTACACTTAATAAAGTCAAATTTTAACAAAAATTAAAAATCTTTACAGTATATAAGTAAATTATGCTCAACATTCAATTCGAGTAATGATATGGTGCAACCAAATACAAAAATAAAACAAAATTTCAAAATGGGCGTGGCTCCGCCCTTTTTCATTTAATTCGTCTATAATACTTTTAAGGCCATAAGTCGAACAAAAATTTACCAATCCTTGCGAAATTTGTAGGGACATAGATTCTATGACGATAACTCTTTCTGTGAAAAGTGGGCGAAATCGGTTGAAGCCACGCCCAGTTTTTATACACAGTCGACCGTCTGTCCTTCCGCTCGGCCGTTAACACGATAACTTGAGCAAAAATCGATATATCTTAACTAAACTTAGTTCACGTAGTTATCTGAACTCACTTTATCTTGGTATAAAAATATGGCCGAAATCCGACTATGACAACGCCCACTTTTGCGATATCGAAAATTACGAAAAATTTAAAAAATGCCATAATTCTGTACCAAATATGAAAAAAGAGATGAAACATGGTAATTGGATTAGTTTTATTGACGCAAAATGTAACTTTAGAAAAAACTTTTGTGACACCTACCATATCAAGTAGAAGAAAATAAAAAGTTCTGCAGGGCGAAATCAAAAGCCCTTGGAATCTTGGCAGGAATACTGTTCGTGGTACTACATATATAAATAAATTAGCGATACCCGACAGATGATGTTCGGGGTCATCCCTGATCCACATTTCGGTCGATATCTCGAAAATGCCTTCAGCATATACAACTAAGAGCCACTCCCTTTTAAAACCCTCATTAATACGTTTAATTTGGTACCCATATCGTACAAATACATTACAAGGTCACCCCTGGTTCACCTTTATGACGTTACCTCAAAAGTCGTCCACCTATAGAACTAAGGCCCACTGCCTCTTAAATAATCATAAGCACCTTTCATTTGATACTCATATCGTACAACACATATTCTAGAGTCACCCCTGGTCCACCTTTATGGCGATATCCTGAAATTGCGTCCACCTATAGAACTATGGCGCACTCCCTTTTAAAATACTCTTTAGTACCTTCCATTTGAAACCAATGTCATACAAACACATTCCAGGGTTACCCTAGGTTCATTTTGCTAAATGGTTATTTTCCCTTATTTTGTCTCCAAAGCTCTCAGCTGAGTATGTAATGTTCGGTTACACCCGAACTTAGTCTCTCCTTACTTGCTTACCCTTGGCTTTGTGTGAACAAACAAACAAATGTATACCATGTATATTAAAATACTTTCTAATATGAATTGCAAGTAATAAGCATTTGACCGTAGTTTCCCTAAATGGTCATGCTCCTAATGACGTACTAACATACATACAATGTACTCATATTTGTATTTACATATATATATGATCCACATTTTACTCGATACCCTATAATTATAATATCAATTTCGTGTGTGCAATAACGGTACGTGCTTTTTTCTCCACTTTTGTATTTAACTAATGTTTTCCGGAATTATGGTCATAATGTGAAACAATCTAAATAGCCAGATAAAATTATTGTATATATGCATATGTACATATGTGCAAGTTTAAATTGATTAATAGTTTATCTCTTATAATACTTAAAACGGCGCCACATTTCATACGCGTATTAAATACAAGTTAATCAAAGAGATCATATTTCAAATCTAAAGGAAAAAAATTATAATTTTTTATATATATAAGTTTCATTACCCACATCAACACGAAATGTAAAGATTGTGGGTTCCAACTACCCTATCTTACGATGATATTGTATCCGATAAAATAGTTGATTCTTGTAATTTTTTCGCAATTCAAAAAGTGTATGAAGTCCATGTACCTAGTGACTATACCACGCCCAATGCCTTAACATTGGATCAAGTTGATGGTTTTAGTGTCTCGCGCACAGGATATTGCTAACGTAATATCTATTCTAAAAAACAGCTCAAAGCTGATCACGGGGGTTCCCTCCAATATTTTTCAGGCTATTTAACTCATTCATATCTACTCCCATCGCTAAATTATTCAATAAGTGCTTAAGTTTATTTATAGACTCTTGGAAGCTTTGCACAATATTGCCAGTCTATAAATCGGGTAACCGAAATTACGTATCTAACTACAGACCCATTGTGAAACAAAGTAATTTGCAAAAATTTTCGATCACGTGTCCAGCTTAAACTATGCGAACACGTTCAATCATATATCTCTATACATCAACACGGATTTGTACCCTCGAGATCAACTTGCTCAAATTTGGTCTTAATTACCAAAACAAAATAGTTAACGCCTTGGATAGCCTCACAGTTAGATGTTGTTTACACTGACTTTTCTAAGGCATTCGACAAGGTATGCAGATCACTACATTCTCTTGGAAAAACTCAGAAGATACGGTATCAACGGAAATCTTTTAGATTTTTTCTCAAGTTTTGGGACTTTTCGAAAACTTTTCTATTTTTAAAATTCAAAATACAATTGACTGTTCTAGTCCTTTAGTCTGATCTCAATAATTTTTCTAATTGGTGTATATAAATCATCTCAATCTAAATGTTAATAAACGTAGCGTCATTATTTTTGCTGAAAAGGCTAAGACAATGACTTGCAACTATGTACTAAAGGACAAAAATTGTGTGTGCTGTAAAGGCACTATTAAAGGATCTAGGGGTTATTTTCGACTCTAGCTGTCCTTTTCCAACAATATAGAATATTGTAGTGTCGAAGTCTTTTTCTATGATTGGTTTTATACGCAGAAACACTGGTCGATTTTGCTGATCCACTTACTCTCAAAGCGCTGTATATTAACCTGGGTCGATTTGTATGGACGAAAGTTAACCGATATCCGCGCCATCGATTTTTTCGATAGGATTTGGGCTCAGGAAAAAAAGTTCCACTACGCATACCCAAAAAAGTAATTTTCTAGTCTGCGAAAAAAAATGACGAAAGGGTCGATTTTTCGACCAAAACACTCCCCAAAATGAATACAGAGATTTTATATGCAACGATAATCATGATATTGCAAATTTCTTTGCACAATTTTTCAAATCTGATTATCCATAGATGGCTTTGCTCAGTCACACAATTTTCTCTATCAATTTCATTCTAACTACTTAATCACTACGCTAACTATCTCTCATGAAGATGTCTTATTTTACCTCAGGGCCTTGAAGGAATCTTCGCAAAGCGGTTCTGATAGGATTCACACATTCTTTTTAATAAAATGCGCAGATTATATCTATAAGCCTTTAGCAAACTTGTTTAATCTATCTTTGAAGTGTGGCATCTTTCCGTCAGCGTAGAAATAATCTTTTCTAATTCCTCTTCATAAAACGGGAGTAGGTCTCTCATTGAAAACTATCGGGGCATAGCTAAGCTCTCCGCTATTCCAAAATTATTTGAAGCTATTGTCACCAGCCAGCTCACACCTCCGATCTCTACATTAATTGTTAGTTACCAACACGGATTTTGCAAGGAAAAATCCGCAATTACCAGTCGGCTTGAATTCGCATCTCATGTCTCAATGGTTTTCGTGAATACATGCACACGGACGTTGTATACACAGATTTTAGTAAAGCATATGACGAAGTATGTTACTCGCTACTTATTAATGAACTGGATATTCTAGGCTTTCAACCAGATCTCACGCAATAGATATGGTCTTATCTTCTTGATAAAGCTCAAAGATGCTTTGTCCGATGTCCATTGATGTAACTTCTGGAGTTCTCAGGGCAGTCGTCTTGGCCCATTTCTGTTCTTGCTGTTTATAAACGATATTTCTACAGCAATCAAATTTTCTAAATTTTGATGTACGCTGATGATGTAAAAATGTTTTTATCCTATGCGTCAAGCGAAGAAAGGTCTATTTTTACAATTAGATCTGGACGCATTGCACAATTGGTGCACCATCAACTATATGCCACTTAATCTTAAAAAATGCAAATTGATGTGTTTTTCTCGTAGAGTGCTTCAGCCAGCTTCCTACTCGCTTAACAATTATAATTTTGAACAGGTATACAGTTTTCATTTACACCTGGCGTTTAATATGGACAGTAAACTTAACTTCAACCTTCATATTAATGCATCTATTAGGGCTAGAGGTGTTCTGGCGTTTGTAAAGCGATGGTCTAAAGAATTTAGCGATCCGTACGTTACTAAAGCTCTTTACACAACATTAGTCAGGCCAATATTAGAATATGGTGCCATAATTGGAACCCCAGCTATCAGGTTCATATTGATCGGCTAGATCTGTCCAAAAATGATTCTTACTTTTCTCCTTAAGAGATTTCCGTGGGGATTCTACCTATAGTCTGCCATCTTATACTAATCGCCTGAAACTTATTAATCTTCCCACCCTTTCTAGTCGTAGGGAAATGCTTGGGATTGTATTTATGATTAAATTACTAAATGGTTCGGTCTTTAGCTCATTTCTGTTGAGCGAATTTCCTTCCCGGCCTTCAAGACATTTTAAACCTCTCAACCTAAAACATTGTAGAACAAATTTGAATTAAATGAGCCTTTCCGCTGTTTGTGTCAGAATTACAACTCCCACTCCAGCACATTTGGTGTTTCGGACTAGCTTTTTTTACATTAAAAAATCTGTTCTTTCCTCTTTTAATAGTAACTAACAGTATTCATTAACTTATTGAATTCAATTTCTATCCATTATATGTATGCATATTAATTGTTAATACGTCATTTATTTTACTTAGCTGATGAGGTTTCCTCTGTAGCTGAACAGATTTAGATTTCGACGGTTAACAAACCACTGCCTTACAACGACTCGCCATTAACAGGATTAGCTTGGTTTCTTTGGACCACTTGAGGACAGTGCGCTGTCACAACATCCCTTTATTTACTTCAAAAAACTGTTGTAAAAACGTTGGCGATAACAGTTTTTTGAGAAAAAGAATTATTTTTTTGGTTTTGGGGAGTGTTTTGGTCGAAAAATTTACCCTTTGGCCATTTTTTTTCGCAGACTCGAAAATAATTTTTTTGGGTATACGTAGTGGAACTTTTTTCCTGAGCCCAAATCCTATCGAAAATTTGATGGCGCGATATCGGTTAATAAATCAACCCAGTCCACTCTATATATTGTAACGAATTTACTTGCAAATCCTCTTATTTGCAACCCTCTGCTAAGTTCGAATCACTAAACTGTTGAATAAATAAATCCAATATTTAATAATGCAAAATGGCCTTTATTAAAGTAACACTCAAACTTTGCAGCTTAGCTTGCTTAATCCAAACTGATTGATAGCTCAAATGAAATTCTACTATCAAAATAATACTGCTATTGCTCACTAGATAGCGTCTGAATCGAAACTTTCCCATAGCGCCTCTACCGCTGATGCTTTTATACTCTGTGATTTCTTCGTGGCATCTTCTAGGCGCTTCCAGAATTTTACTTAGTTATATATTTCTACAGATTTATAATTTCTCATTTGAGTAATACTTGCACAAATTATTGCCCTCTCTTGTGACAACTCAGATAAGATATATGCATGTGTTTGTGCATTGACTCTCCGCTGCTCGTATACATACATGGTACATATGTGTAGACGTAATTATTGTTTCGTTTATGTAGATACATAATGATTAAATTATTGATGTGAATTCACGTCACTGCTTAGCATCGGCTTAGATATAGCAGCACCCTTAGTTTTGCTAATATTCGCAACACTGCCCTCCACCTAAGTCTGATCCTCCCAATCAGACAAATCTCTCTCGACCTAAATGCTGCTAGCATCGCCAAATGTACCACTCTTCTATTTCGTGATTTCCCAATTGCTTGTATGCGGTAGATGACATCACTGATCGTCTTCGCAATTCTGTACGGGCCTTCCCAACTTCACCGATATTTGGATGTAACATCTTTCCGCCGGTGAGGGTTGTATAGCAGTACCAAATCTCCCTCCCGGAAACCTTCCGAATTATTTTCCTTGTCGCACCTGCGTTTCATCTTACTACTCATAATCCTGGACCGTTCCCTCGCACTCTGTTGCTTGGCCAATGAACTACTTCGTAGAGCTTGCGCTTGGCGGATCGACTTTGCATCATCATTATCGTCTGGACGTTTCACAACAGTAGTGCGCGCTGGCTTGAAACCACCCTTGCATTCTTTCAGTCATTTTAGTGCGTCCATTAGGGTTTGTCTATGCCGGTCTTTTTCTCGCAGGTACTTTTAATTTCGCTTTATTTGGCCCATTCGATCCATCAGCCTTTTCTTTTGACTTTCATGGACTTTTTCGAGTCTTCTACACCAGTACTCGATTACTGCTGAACCCTTTCTCCAACTTGAAGTTAAGTGGTATATCCTGGTTCTCATAACGCATCACCCTTCTCTGCATATCGATCTTGATGTCATGGTCAACCAAGAAGTCCACTCCAAATATGACTTCTTCGACGATCTTTGCCACAAAGAATTTGTGTAGAACTGTGACTTTCCAATCAAGACTTCACATACCACTTCTCCCCTGGACTTGGTTATACTCGCCAGTGACCGTACGCAACTTTGCTCCAGGTAACGGTTTTACTCTCGTGTTGACCAAGTCAGATCGGATTAAGGACTGAGATGCGCCCGTATCTACAGTCAGTAACACGCTCCTTGCCATCCAGATTCCCTCTGATGGTAAGACTGCTTGATTTCCTTCCAATTTGCGACACAGATATCACAGGACATTCAATAGCCGGGGCAAGTTCTCGTTCTTTACATCCGACACGCTCTAGCTCATTTCCGCCAGCTTTGCGTTTACGGCCACACACATTGTTGGAACTATTAGGACTAAGATCGCAATGACGTGCAATGTGACCTGGGTTGCCGCACTTGAAACATTTAATAACTACGGCATTCTTCTGTTGAAAACCCTTCAGTGCTTCCAAAATTGTGACTACCCAATCTGGCGTTCCCACTTCCACGCGATGAGCTTTGTATGCGGGCTTACTCAAAAGTGACAATGTTTCTTGAGTCAGTGCATGGGATACCGTTTCTGCGAATGTAGGTTTTGGGTTTGCATATGTCGCTCGCTTCGTTTCTACGTCCCCGTATGCCATTTATAAAACTCTGGATTTTTACTCTCTCGGTGTACTCCACGGGTGCGTCCGCATTTGCCAAATGTGCCAACCTTTCAACATCCGAGGCAAACTCCTGCAAAGTCTCATTCGCTCTTTGGTGACGGTTTTGCTACTCAATTTGGAATACATATTTTCTATGCTCGCTTCCATAACGTCGTTCTACAGCAGCCATCAATGTGTCATAACTGTTCCGTTCGTACTCTGGAATAGTCTGTAAGATTTCGGCAGCTGGTCCTTTCAATGCAACGAAGAGTGCAGCAACTTTATCTTCCGCATTCCAGTTGTTCACTGCCGCAGTCCTCTCAAACTGCAGCGTAAAGACCTGGAAAGGAACAGAACCGTCAAAGGGTGGTGTTTTTACCTTGGATTACTCGCTGAAACAGCTGGGCGATTTAATTCTAATTCCTGGATCCTATCTTTCAAAGCATCCATCTCTGCCTCTATTTTATCCTGTCGATCCCTGAAGCCTTCATGAAACTGGGTTAGTTTTTCTTCCATATGCGCTTCCAGTTTTGATGATATACGGACTTCCGGCTCTTCTAGTTGTGTGGAGATCTGAGATGATATCTGTGCTGAAATTTGTGCCGACATTTCGGAAATACGCGTCTCCTGTGCTTCAATCTTAGATGTTATGCGTATTTCTTGCGATTCCATCTGTGATGTTATGCCTGTCTCCTGCGATTCCAGTTGAGATGACATTTGTGACGACATTTCTGAAATGCGTGCCTCCTGTGATTCCAGTTGGGATGCCATATATGTATTCTGCACTTCCAGTTGGGATGCCATATATGTCTTCTATTCTTCGAGCTGTGTTTCCATCTTGGATGTAATCTGTGTCGACATTTCTGACATTTGCGATGACATTGAGGTTACTGTCGATGTTTGTGCAGATATTGCAGCCAAAATCATGTTCAAGTCTGTGCTCGTAACTGTCTGCGATGTTTCGTTTTTCTCTTCAATTTTTGTTATTGCCTCGTCCCATCAGGATAACAGACAAACTCGCCCACATCAATTCCTTGCGACTCCATTACCTCTCGTAGCCGTGCTTGAAGTTCGATCTTATTGCCGGTTGTATTTAATCCGCGGCTCTCCAACTCCTTTTTCAGTTGCTGGATCTTCAATTCACTGAACTTTGCCATGTCCTTGCTGTCCTCTGGAATTTATTCAACAATTCCTCTTCTGATACCAACTGTACCGAATTTACTTGCAAATCCTCTTATTTGCAACCTCTGCTAAGTCCGAATCACTAAACTGTTGAATAAATAACTCCAATATTTAATAATGCAAATGGCCTTTATTAAAGTAACACTCAAACTTTGCAACTTAGCTTGCTTAATCCAAACTGATTGAGAGCTCAAATGAAACTCTACTATCAAAATAATACTGCTATTGCTCGCTAGATAGCGTCTGAATCGAAACTTGCCCATAGCGCCTCTACGCTGATGCTTTTATACTCTGTGATTTCTTCGTGGCATCTTCTAGGCGATACCAGAATTTCACTTAGTTATAAATTTCTCAGCTACAACTATAGATGTATAATTTCTCATTTGAGTAATACTTGCACAAATTATTGCCCTCTCTTGGACAACTCAGATAAGATATATGCATGTGTTTGTGCATTGACTCTCCGCTGCTCGTATACATACATGGTACATATGTGTAGACGTAATTATTGTTTCGTTTATGTAGATACATAATGATTGAATTATTAATGTGAATTCACGTTACTGCTTAGCATCGGCTTAGAGATAGCAGCACCCCTTAGTTTTGCTAATATTCGTAACAATATCTTTAGTGCGTAGTCATTTGGAATATTGCTGTATAATTTGAACCCTCACTATCATAATCATACTTTTATAATTGAAAAGGTTCAAAGGGTGTTCACTAGAATCGCTTTGCGCTCCCTGTCGTGGCCTTATAGGCTTCAAACTATATTGGCAGATGCAAGTTGCTAGGTCTACAAAGCTTGGAATAGAGAATGGCTTATTTTTCTATATAATGTGTATAATGTGATGAATTCTAGAATCAACTACGAACTCAGTTCTGATTTAATACATGTTCACTCATCAAGTCTTTAAGGACAAGTCGTTTTATTCGATGTAATTTTTCATGCAACCAATTATGGTTTCAATGAGCCACTCACAAGATGCGTTCGAATATATAATACATATGCTAAAAATTTAATTTCAGCTTAGAGATAAGTAGCGTTAATACTATACTCTTTATACTTTTTATTTAATGGGTATGTTAGAACTATAAATAAATAATAATATACGGAGCTAGAAGTGCCAGGATTGGTGAAATATACCAAAATTGTATGGACAATAAAAACCTTTGCCATGTTTAAAGCGCCGGGTCTAAATGAAATATTCCCAGCTATGCTGCAGATGGCCGGTAGAAGGATTATAAAATGGTTAATAATATTCTTTGACGGTTGCATAAAACTTAACCACGTCCCGCGAGTTATCTTCATACCGAAAGCGGACAACCCAGTCAGCTGCACCCGAGCGACTATAGGATTATTATTTGATACTTTTCTGCTCAAAACTCTAGAGAGATTAACGATATGTATATAAAATCAAATAAAAAGAGGAATTATTCTCTTCAGCACAACATGCTTACACCAAAAGTGAGTCAGTCAATACTGCATTTCATAAGGTGGTCACGAATATAGAGAAAGCACTGAAATACCAGGAATATACCCTAGGTGTCTGGGCATAGCCGGAGTTTTAAACAATGTCTCGGAAGAGAGCAATAATAGACAGTCTCAACTCATTGCAGTTCATCCAGCTTTAACAAATTTAATCGGCTCAATGTTAAGCTGCAGAATGATCACGTTGCTATTGGGTCTATGCGAGGCAACAAAATTTGCAAATAAAGGAACGCCGCAGGGTGGGATTCTATCACCAATTTTGTATATGCTAATTATAAATCAATTGCTTAGGCGGTTCAATGGAGTACTGTAATACTTGCTGCACACGCAGATAAGTTTCAGTCATCACAAGAGGCAGATGCCTAACAACAACCAGCTCTACGATGGGTCAGTGATGTCGGGATGGACATGCCTGGGCATCTGGGTCAAGTTAACTGCCTACGTGGGCAGCTTTAGTGTAGGCCATATGGCCATAGCAGTATAATGCCATCTAATATCGGAAAAGCGGAATATATGGTCCCATGCCTGAGCTTCGAAACAGATCTTGGGGCCACAATTCAGGCGAAGGGTTGATGCCATGATGCAGAAATGGCAGAACATACTATACACGTGTATACGGATGGTTCCAAATTAAAGGAAGGGGTCGGGTCTGCTGTTTACTCTGTCGATCCAGAAATAAGTACATGCTGCATCCTGCCTGCAACGTCTTTCAGTCGGAAACAATAGCGGAAAGAAAGCAGCAGAAATTCTAGAGAAAGCATGCTTAAGCTGCAATCGCGTCAATATATATGTTGATAGTCAGGCGGCGATCTCACACAGTACTTCATCAAGAAATGACCTGGAATGTAAACAAGCATTGAAACAACTTTGATCAGGCCGGACCATAAATCTACACTGGGTCTGCGGTCATAAAGAGATAGAAAGTAACGAAAAGGCCAACGAGTTGGCAAAGAAGGGTGCAACACTCCCTGAAACGACGATAGACGTGCCAATCTGTTTGGGAGAAATTAAAAGAAGACAGGAGTTGCATATAATCCATCAAGCAGTAAAGGCGAGGACAAAACCGCGGGGCTGCAAAATTTCTAAAATCATATGCAAGGCCTAAGATATTAAACTCACAAAATGGCTCATATCTCTGAAGAGAGAAGATTTTAGGCTCACGACGGGCGTACTAACTGGATACTGCCTTCTGGTATCACTCGTTCTTTAGCATATCACAGCGAAGATGGAAAAGCCTTTGAGACTTTGTTCGTTGCACTATATTCAAAGGTGCTATTACAGCTCATCTTCAAAGCATCTTCAATGTAGTACAATTTTTCTCTCGAATACTCCGAAAGCCATAAAAATGTTCCTCGACATTGTCCATGATTCTGGTACATTCATCAGGACAGGTTCGATGAGAGACGTATTTATCATGATTTTCGTTCATCGATAGAGGACTTAAACCTCAAAATTTTTTTCTCAAGAGTGATTCCAAGTTTGGTTTTCATACTGATATCTTTCGCTACTAATGCTATTTCCCTGGTAGATTCAGTCGGTCACGAACTGCGAATGCAGAAATTTCTACTTTGATGCCCGCAAGTACTTGATGTTCTTCTCGGTCAATTCAAGACCAATTTTTTTTCTCATCCAATCTGGATAATAGGAACTTATGAGCATATTTCTTGCTGAGATGCATCTCCCTTGCTTCTTCGCGTCATAATAACTCACCAATATATTGCAAGTTACTACGGCGATCTACTACGTCCTTTTTTCGAGGCAGCCGATATTCTTATCATACCAGCAATTATTGCGGAGTCGCTGAAAACCAATGATGCCCACAGCAACGGTAAGTTGTGAATGATAAATGTGCTCCTTTTGCTAAAGTACATCGTTAGGAGGAAATGTGCTCAGTGAGCCGATGTAAGAGCTAAGTGGGGCAGCCTTTGGACGGCAAACTTTCCTGGTGATGCCGCTCGTCTTTTTTGCTCTAAGTATATCTAGGTTAACACAAGATAATGGTTTTAGTTGATATTTGGATTTCGCAGACAGCCCACAACCAGTACACTGTTGCTATTCCTATATGCTATATGGTTTAATTAGTTTTGATGTTCTTCGATCAGGAGACTATTTAATGGCTTGGTAAATATCATTTATGCTTATACCTGGCAGTACAAACCACTGTATGTCGAGTTGCTGCAAAGTCCACAAACCTCAGCCTTTAGCATATATTACATTTTGGAGGCCGAATATTCTGACTGTATTATCAAAAACGACTTCCCTGCTTACTCTGGTGCTAAAATTGTACATTATGGTTTTCATGAGGCAAATGTCATTTGTCTTTTCTAGCTCCCATAAAATATCTTACGAATCAGATAAACGTTTTGTTGAAGAGCCTTGCTCTGATGCAAATCTGCAAGGATGATCTTTCGCAGGCATGGTGGAAAATTTTTAGCATCAACTTCACTTTACTTCCATTACCATTGATATAGAGCTCACGTGGTCTGATTTTCTTCATTTCTTTGCATTATATTTCTTGTATGACGATGTTGGCAGATTTTACCTTTGCAACTACATCAATAAACCTGGAGTTGCTATCTTCCTTTAAAAGGATCATACGTTTCTGGTGCATGCCCTCAAATCGCAGTCCTTGATCACTTTCCATAATCCTCATTAGACACCTTTTTTCTTTGGGAGAAAAAATTTTAGATTCCTCGCGAGTAAATTCCCAATTTTGCTGTTTTTAGCATAGCACAGTGATCTTTAATTCAAGAAATTTTTTTCAACCGAAGAAAGCTCAATATTTCGTAGCCACTCTGTAAATATGTACCAACATTTTCTTCCTGATATTGACATAAGTATACATCTCGTTCACACTTTTTCATCACCCAAGTACATATTTGCTCTGCAGATGAATGCTAATTTCCTTACTAATGACAATATTTGTCTTTTCAGCAAGTTGACGCGGTTGACTGGTTTTTTTATACTCAGCTGAGCAGAGCTCACAGAGTATATTAACTTTGTTCGCATAACGGTAACCCGTAACGGCATAAACTAGTCGAGATAGATATAGACTTCTATATATCAAAATGATCTGGGTGAAAAAAGAAATTCATTTAGCCATGTCCGTCCGTCCGTCCGTCTTTAAACACGATAACTTGAGTAAATTTTAAAGTATCTTGATGAAATTTGGTATGCAGGTTCCTGGGCGCTCACTCTCAGATCGCTATTTAAAATGAATGAAATCGGACTACAACCACGCCTACTTTTTCGATATCGAAAAGTTCGAAAAACCGAAAAAGTGCGATAATTCATTACCAAAGACGGATAAAGCGATGAAACTTAGTAGGTGCGTTGACCTATTGACGCAAAATAGAAAACTAGAAAAATTTTGGACAATGGGCGTGGCACCGCCCATTTTTATAAGAACGTACTTTAAAAGTTTTGCAAGCTGTAATTTGGCAGTCGTTGAAGATATCATGATGAAATTTGGTAGGCACGTTACTCCTATTACCATATGTGTGCTAAATAAAAATTTGCGAAAATTTTTTTTAAGTAAAACCTTAACAAAAAATTTAATATCTTTATAGTATACAAGTAAATTATGTCAACATTCGACTCCAGTAATGATATGGTGCAATCAAATACAAAGATAAAAGAAAATTTCAAAATGGGCGTGGCTCCGCCCTTTTTCATTTAATTCGTCTTGAATACTTTTAATGCCATAAGTCGAACAAAAATTTACCAATCCTTGTGAAATTTGTTAGGGACATAGATTATATGACAGTAACTGTTTTCTGTGAAAATGGGCGAAATCGGTTGAAACCACGCCCAGTTTTTATACACAGACGACCGGCTGTCCTTCCGCTCGGCCGTTAACACGATAACTTGCGCAAAAAACGACATATCTTAACTAAACTTAGTTCACGTACTTATCTGAAGTCACTTTATCTTGGTTTAAAATATGGACGAAATCCGATTATGACCACGCCCACTTTTCCGATATCGAAAATTAAGAAAAATGAAAAAAATGCCATAATTCTATACCAAATATGAAAAAAGAGATGAAACATGGTAATTGGGATTGGTTTATTGACGCAAAATATAACTTTAGAAAAAACTTTGTAAATGGGTGTGACACCTACCATATTAAGTAGAAGAAAATGAAAAAGTTCTGCAGGGCGAAATCAAAAGCCCTTGGAATCTTGGCAGGAATACTGTTCGTGGTATTACATATATAAATAAATTAGCGGTACCCGACAGAAGATGTTCTAGGTCACCTGGTCCCACATTTTGGTCGATATCTCGAAAACGCCTTCACATACTACAACTAAGGGCCACTCCCTTTTAAAACTCTCATTAAATACTTTTAACTTTGATACCCATATCGTACAAAACACGATTCTAGAGTCACCCCCTGGTCCACCCTTATTGCGATATCTCGAAAAGGCGTCCACCTATAGAACTAAGGCCCCACTACGTTTTAAATAATCATTAACACCATTCATTTGATACACATGTCATACAAACACATTCGGGTACCCTAGGTTCATTTTGCCTAAATGGTGATTTCCCTTATTTGTCTCCAAAGCTCTCAGCTGAGTATGTAATGTTCGGTTACACCCGAACTTAGCCTTCCTTACTTTGTTTTTCTCTGACTTCTACTCACATTACACACAATAAGCACAGCGCACCACTAAATCAATATTTGAAGTCCCAAGTTGCACCGGTAAACCACTAAACAAATCTTCGCTCAGTTCAGTCCTCCGTGGTCGTTTTGTGTTAAACGTGAATTTTGTATAATGTGAAATGTAAATAGAAAGCGAGAAGCGCCTATTTACTTTCACATATTTATTCAAGAGCCAAACTTTTTAGCCAGAGTCACAGTTTCAGTTCATCTCCAACCAACCTACATCAAAGCCTTCTATGGTTATATATTTTTTACTTGTGTGAATATATTCATGCATGTACATATGTATTACGTGTATTTATATATGTTTCTTTGTTAACTTTTTTGCGATTTCTGCTAAATGATAAGAATATTTGTTGGTTTTTGTGATAAATTTCGTTTGGTCACGATGCCATTTCATTTGCAATTTCTTTGCAACTTTTTGTTTAAATAATATATAAAAGCTTCTTCAGTCAACTTATTTTTCATTTATTCTATTTTATATTTGGCTTTATGTTTAGACTTTTTCGTTTTTGTGTGGGTCGTATGATTTAGCGCATCTTCTTCGCATTTTGTATATATTTGTTTGTTTATATTATTATTTAGTGTTTATTTATTTATTTTACTTTACGATGATTTTATCTTTATCGAATTTTCGCCTACTCTATTTGACTTTTAACTTTGCGGTTCAAAATGTTAAGCACTCAGTAGGGTCGCTGTGTCAAATTATTCTTTTTATACTCAGTTGAGCAGAGCTCACGTCCGTCCGTCCGTCCGTCTGTCCGTTAACACGATAACTTGAGTAAATTTTGAGGTATCTTGATGAAATTTGGTATGTAGGTTTCTGGGCACTCATCTCAGATCGCTATTTAAAATGAACGATATCGGAGAATAACCACGCCCACTTTTTCGATATCGAAAATTTCGAAAAATCGAAAAAGTGCGATAATTCATTACCAAATACGGATTAAGCGATGAAACTTGGTAAGTTAGTTGAACTTATGACGCAGAATAGAAAAATAGTAAAATTTTGGACAATGGACGTGGCACCGCCCACTTTTAAAAGAAGGTAATTTAGAAGTTTTGCAAGCTGTTATTTGGCAGTCGTTGAAGATATCATGATGAAATTTGGCGGAACGTTACTCTTATTACTATATGTCTGCTTACTAAAAATTAGCAAAATCGGAGAACGACCACGCCTACTTTTAAAAAAAAATTTTTTTTAATTCAAATTTTAAAAGAAAAGTTAATATCTTTAAAGTATATAAGTAAATTATGCCAACATTCAACTCCAGTAATGATATGGTGCAACAAAATACAAAAATAAAAGAAAATTTCAAAATGGGCGTGGCTCCGCCCTTTTTCATTTAATTTGTCTAGAATACTTTTAATGCCATAAGTCGAACAAAAATTTACCAATCCTTGTGAAATTTGGTAGAGGCTTAGATTCTAGGACGATAATGTTTTCTGTGAAAAAGGGCGAAATCGGTTGAAGCCGCGCCCAGTTTTTATACACAGTCGACCGTCTGTCCTTCCGCTCGGCCTTTAACACGATAACTTGAGCAAAAATCGATATATCTTTACTAAACCCAGTTCACGTACTTATCTGAACTCACTTTGTATTGGTGTAAAAAATGGCGCAAATCCGACTATGACCACGCCCACTTTTTCGATATCGAAAATTACGAAAAATGAAAAAATATGCCATAATTATATACCAAATACGAAAAAAGGGATGAAACATGGTAATTGTATTGGTCTATTGACGCAAAATATAACTTTAGAAAAAAACTTGGTAAAATGGGTGTGACACCTACCATATTAAGTAGAAGAAAATGAAAAAGTTTTGCAGGGCGAAATCAAAAGCCCTTGGAATCTTGGAAAGAATACTG
Organism: Eurosta solidaginis; assembly: GCA_029619165.1. NCBI lineage: Eukaryota > Metazoa > Arthropoda > Insecta > Diptera > Tephritidae > Eurosta > Eurosta solidaginis. The sequence goes on along the minus strand of JARSSU010009497.1, from coordinate 94,462 downwards.
TTCGTGGTATTACATATATAAATAAATTAGCGGTACCCGACAGATGAAGTTCTGGATCACCCTGGTCCACATTTTGGTCGATATCTCGAAAACGCCTTACACATATGCAACTAAGGGCCACTCCCTTTTAAAACCCTCATTAATACCTTTAATTTGATACCCATATCGTACAAACACATTCTAGAGTCACCCCTGGTCCACGTTTATGGCGATATCTCGAAAAGGCGTCCACATATAGAACTAAGGCCCACTCCTTTTTAAAATACTCATTAACACCTTTCATTTGATACCCATATCGTACAAAAAAATTCTAGAGTCACCCCTGGCCCACCTTTATGGCGATATCTCGAAAAGGCATCCACCTATGGAACTAAGGCCCACTCCCTTTTAAAATACTCATTAACACCTTTCATTTGATACCCATATCGTACAAACAAATTCTAGAGTCACCCCTGGTCCACCTTTATGACGATATCTCGAAAAGGCGTCCACCTATAGAACTAAGGCCCACGCCCTTTTAAAATACTCATTAAAACCTTTCATTTGATACCCATATTGTACAAACAGCATTCTAGAGTCACCCCTGGTCCACCTTTATGGCGATTTCTCGAAAGGACGTCCACCTATAGAACTAAGGCCCACGCCCTTTTAAATACTCATTAACACCTTTCATTTGATACCCATATTGTACAAACGCATTCTAGAGTCACCCCTGGTCCACGTTTATGGCGATATCCCGAAAAGGTGTCCACCCATAGAACTAAGGCCCAACTCCCTTTTAAAACACTTATTAGAACCACGTACAAACGAATTCTGGAGTCACCCCTGGTCCACCTTTATGGCGATATCTCGAAAAGGCGTCCACCTACAGAACTAAGGCCCACGCCCTTTTAAAATACTCATTAACACCTTTCATTTGATACCCATATCGTACAAACAAATTCTAGAGTCACCTCTGGTCCACCTTTATGGCGATATCTCGAAAAGGCGTCCACCTATAGAACTAAGGCCCACGCCCTTTAAAATACTCATTAACACCTTCGTTTGATACCCATATTGTACAAACAAATTCTAGAGTCACCCCTGGTCCACCTTTATGGCGATATCTCGAAAAGGCGTCCACATATAGAACTAAGGCCCACGCCCTCTAAAATACTCATTAATACCTTCGTTTGCCACTCATATTGTACAAACGATTCTAGAGTCACCCCTGGTCCACCTTTATGGCGATATCTCGAAAAGGCGTCCACATATAGAACTAAGGCCCACGCCCTCTTAAAATACTCATTAATACCTTTCGTTTGCCACTCATATTGTACAAACGCATTCTAGAGTCACCCCTGGTCCCCTTTATGGCGATATCACGAAACGGCGCCCACCTATGGAAATAAGGACACTCCCTTTTAAAATACTCATTAACACCTTTCATTTGATACCCATATCGTACAAACAAATTCTAGAGCCAACCTGATCCACCCTTATGGCGATATCCCTAAATGGCGTCCACCTATAGAACTATGGCCCACTCCCTCTTAAAATACTCTTTAATACCTTTCATTTGATACACATGTCATACAAACACATTCCAGGGTTACCCTCGGTTCATTTTCCTACATGGTTATTTTCCCTTATGTTGCCACCATAGCTCTCAACTGAGTATGTAATGTTCGGTTACACCTGAACTTAACCTTCCTTACTTGTTTTTTCAGATTTCAGTTTTTTTCCTTTTTTATTTTTTCTTGTTTTGCTACTTCGTTCAGTGACTGTTCGGAGAAAATTAGAAATTTGAATGACTCATGTGCCGTCTTTCAGTGAGTTCTATAGCTCCGGCTCACGCTCAATTCTCACGGGAATGCTCTGGATCATTGAGAGACTTGAGAAGCAGATGTGAAATTTTCGCACACGTGAAATGTGATAGGCAGATGTCGCCGCTGTTTTTCATTTAACTCATACGGCGAAAGGCTAAGCAGCGACATCTATTTTTGAAAAAGTAGGTATATTAAAGGCCGCGTTGCCAACCTAAAAAGAAGTAATTAACAAATTATCTGACTCACAAATTGAACCAGACTTCTATCTGGCTTTATCTGGCTCAAATCGTTGTTGTTGCATTTACATGCAAAATTATTTATCTGGCTCAGGATTTTGCCACCGGCTGATAGCTATGGACTTACGACCGCTTAAATGAAAATTTTTATCACTAACGTGGCTGAGGTATCTCACTAAAGGCATTTTCTTCTCTGCAAATAGTGTTACCCTATTGGTTCTTCTCAGCTCTCCCGTGAGCTTGTGTGTTCCTTTCACAAAATAGTTTCCTCTGAATAACAAAAGGAATCGAATTTCTTACAAAAAGCGCCAATTTTCAAAGCGCCAGATGATCTGTTTCAAAGGCTTTAGAGTGCAACATGAAGGTAACATTTTTTGCAGAAAAGAAAATGCCGTAAGTGAAACTTGCTAAGCCAGTTCCTCTTTTTTTTAATTTATTTTACAATTGACCCCCTAACAAATACAATTCTATGTGGGACATTATCTAACCAAAATCTGGCGACAGCTTGCGGTTTCTGAGCCTCAACACTGATTGAAATTAATTTTTTTACTCAGTTGAACAGAGCTCACAGTGTATATTAATTGTGTTCGCATAATGGTACCCCGTAACGGCATAAACTAATCGGGATAGATATAGACTTCTATATATCACAATGATCTTGGCCAATAAAGAAATTCATTTAGCCATGTCCCTCCGTCCGTCCGTCTACCTTTAAACACGATAACTTGAGTAAGTTTTGAGGTATCTTAATGAAACTTGGTATGTAATTTTCCGGGAACTCATCTCAGATTGCTGTTTAAAATGAACGAAATTGGACTATAACCACGCCCACTTTTTCGATATCGAAAATTTCATAAAACCGAAAAAGTGCGATAATTCATTACAAAGACGGGTAAAGCGATGAAATTTGGTAGGTGGTTCAAAAGGTCATGACGTAGAATAGAAATTAGTAAAATTTTGGACAATGGGCGTGGCACCGCCCACTTTTAAAAGAAGGTAATTTAAAAGTAATATGTATTTAATTGGCGACCTTGGCTCATATTGCTTTATACAATGGTTTTTGTAATTGATATTAGAGGAAAATTGTAAGTTTACCATCGCCGTTAATTTAAACTTTGAAAGCTGTAATTTGGCAGCTGAGTATGTAATGTTCGGTTACTAAAAAAATTCTAAATTGGGAATAGACAGTTTTATAAGTCTCACACATTTGGTGAAATTTGAAGATTTAAGCTGTTCGAATGATTAAGAAATTACGTTAAACCTCTTATATGAACAGTCGGTTTTGTGGGATATGAACTATATGTATATATGAGTGATCTCTACGATATTTCAGACAATAATATAACCCACAGACGTAAGCATTTGGTGAAATTTTAGGCTTCTATCTATTGAAATGAGGCGGATATGACAAAACCCTACTTATCTGAACAATCGATTATAATATATATATGACCGATCTCTACAATTTTTTTAGATAACAATATGCGCCATAGACTAAAGAATTTTGTGAAATTTTAAAAGCCTCTATTGGGGATATATGGTGCCCATGGTGGTGTTGTGGTAGCGCACTCCTCCTACCAAGCCGAAGGTCTCGGGTTGAGCACCCGATATTTTGAACTAAAATAAAGTTTCTCCAAGCTGTTTTTCTGCCATGAAAAGCTTCTCAGTGAAAACTCATCTGACTTGCAGATGTCTTTCGGAGTTGGCGTAAAACATGTTGTGCCCGTCCCGCCAGTTTTTTGCAAAAATTTAAGGGAGCACGGCCCAAATCGGAATAGAAGCTCTGCTTAAATTCTTTTCTTATCGGTGACTGTAACTCTCCTCCTTTAAGGACTTAAAATTGTGAGATTGGTGAAGAAATTAATTTACATTTTCCTTTTCATGAAAGGCATCATTATGCTTTCATTTATGCAATCGATGCTTTCTCATTTGCATTTGACTAATTTCATTTCGCATTTACATAACACGACTTCTCATTTTATATAAAGTTTTCGAACTTTCTATTGTTGCTTTCCCATTTACAATTGACTATTCCAATATTGAGATAATGCTTCCATATTTTCAATAAATGTTTCTTAAATAATCAAATCGCAATAACGCATTTTCCTTTGCAAATAACTGTTCTCATTCCATATTGAAATTTCTCATTTACAATTCCTTATACTTATTTTCAAGTGACGTTTCGCCATAGCGTAGTACGTTTCGCGGTGCGAATAGTTATATTTGATAACTATAAATCTCCTAAGTCCAAGATGAAACGTAATACAAAGCAGAAACAGCTTCGGTTCAATTACTTACTTAACTTAATTGGAGCTTAACCCTATAAATAGTTTGGCAGTCCAACAAGGCGCGCCAGTCGCTTCTTTTCTGTGCCAACCGGCGCCAAGTGGTCACACCAAGTTTGTTTCAATACGAAAGGTATTTTGTTGAGCCGTTGTGATAGACAAGAGAGCTCCGATACTCCAAAGTGTATGAGATACCACCTTTCATAGTTTTAAGTTATATAATATTCCTACTTTCACAAGTCTAGAACTAACAAATGAATCTACTTCAGCAATGATTTAGAGGTTAAAAATGTCATGTGTTTATTCATAAAAGTGTTAAATAAATATTTGCGTATCTATTCGTATGGATCACTTGTCCCATAACTACTCATGTTTGTGAAAAAAAAGTCGGACGACTAAATATTACATTGCAATATATATGTACCTTTCGATTATATCCAATTTCAGTACAAGTCCCGTGCCACATGTCACTGTGGCAAGTTAATGTCAGGCGTACATCAATCTACCATCTGTGAGTCAGAACAGTTGAGCCATTTAGCAATTTTTTTTGCAGTTGTCCATCTCAAAAGCAACTCATTGATTAAAACGTAACTAATTTGGCTTAAAGGCTATGCCATGCATGGGCAGATTTCATTGAAAAGTGATTGCACTACGCATTGCTCAGACGAATCTAAACTTATCGCTGCTAAAACTTAATTCGGGCCAATACTAAGCTTTTTATATTGAGTGCAATTTTTTTGCATTAGCAATAAAATTTAAATATTGTGCTTTTAAGTGGTAGTGAAAAATGTACTTCTTTTCCTGTTGTTTGTATTCCTCTTTGTTCTTGTATTCATTTTAAAATCCCAATAGATTTATTACCCACGATAACGGTACTTACATATGAAAACTGCAACATTTACCGCAATTCACCAGATTTGTTAACTTGTTTGACAGCATGCAAGCAAAGAAATGCAGCAAAAACAACAAATGTAAAGCTGCGGCTAAAACGCACCAAAGCGACGCTTCAGAATTCCTAAAAACAACAAGAATAAAAAGAAAAAGCACATTCGCAGTCAGAGTCAAATAAGCATTCGTCAATTGCGCTGGACCAAATTGTGTCGCTGTGGCGGTTGCCACCTACCAAAAAACTATCCTTTTTTATTTTTACTTGGTTCTCCAAATTCATTTTTCTGGTGAGTCCCTTTAATATCATACATACATATATCCTGAATGATGACACTCAGCCTCGACTGTATCAGATTGATATGTTTTGCTGTTACAGATTGATGAGGAGATGAGCAGTAGATGACTTCTTCGTCAATTCATGGAAGGAAGGGAAGCGGTCAAGGAGTAGCCAATAACATAGTCAAACCGTGATATAGGTATAAGGTGAATCAGTTGACAGACACCTAAATGTATGAGGTGTCAGTTGTTCAGAACTAACAGCGGAGTTAGGCGACGGTGAAATGCAGAAACTACAAGTAGCTTAAAAGGAAATGTTTAATGGTGAATAGTAGTGTGCATGAATGTAAATTGTTGGAGGTGAACGGTGGAGGTTGCCTCATAGATCGGTGAATGCTGAGGCGAGGTCAAATCAACTGGTGAATAAGTGAGCCGATGTTCAAGGCAACCCGTGCATTATTGCAAAGAATAGTAACAGTGTTTTGGGGCAAAATATCTGCGAACAGTAGGGTCATAATTATTGCTAATCCCTTTTCACTAAAAACTTTTAGAAACCGAAGTCATAAACGAAAAAAATATATCTTAAGTTGAGGAATCGAATCGGATAAGACGAAAGTAATTTGCATATACAAGATTTGAAATAAAGAAAGACTTCTTCGTACCTTGGTTTCACTAGAACTGTGCATGAATTTCTTACTATTTTTCTAACGAAATTAAAAACTCAAACAAATTATCGATATTTTCTAAGTAAAAATTAAACCGTGAATGAAAGTAATGTTTTCCGAGCGAAACAAGAATTGAAAAATAACTCTTATTTGATGAGCGCAATGAAGAACTAAAAAAATAACTGTTATTTACAGAGCGCAATAATAAAATCAAAAAATAACCATTATTATCCGGAAGAAAGAAAAATTACTTTAATTTTCCATACCAACAAAAATAACTAAAAAAAAACTTTTATTTTCCAAAAAAAATAAAAAAACTCTTATTTTTCAAAAGAAATTAAATTCTCAAAAAACAACTTCTATTTGTTAAGCGAAATAAAACACTGAAAAAATATCTGAAATTTTACGAGCGAGATAAAAAAACTTAAAATTTAGCGTTTTTTTTTCGGATGAACCAAAAACTCAAAAAATGCTTTTTTCGGAGCGAAATAAAAATTAACCAAAACTCAAAAAATATCTATTAAACAAAAAAAATAATATAATTTTTATTTTTCGAATGAATAAAAACAACAAATAACCTTAATTTTAGGGAGAATTAAAGAGCTTAAAAAATAACTTTTACTTTCCGAAAAAAATTAAAAAATCAAAACCTATTTTTCGTAAGAAGTGAAAAACAGAAGAACATGTTTTTTTATTTTCTGAACAAAGTAAAAAACTGATAGAAATTGTAATTTTACGAGAGAAATAAAAAAACTTAAATTTAGCGTTTATTTTTCGGATGAACCAAAAAACTCAAAAAATATCAATTTTCTGAGCAAAATAAAAAATTAAACAGAAAATAACGATTATTTTGAAAGCGAAGTTAAAAGCTCAAAAGTGTTATTTGCCGAACCAAATTGAAGACTGAAAAAATAAATATTGAAAAGCGATTTTCATAATACAATTAATAAATCTTACGATAGTTGGTTAGATTTATTTTTTGATAGTTTTGGTCCTTTTTGATACTGTTATTTGGTCTGTCCCAAAAAAGCGATATGGCAACCGTGGTTACTGTTTTTGGTGCTTGATTGTCGTCAATGCCTGATCGATTGCCTGATGGAACTTGAAGTGGCGTTGGTGCAGCCGAGGGCGGTGGCGGCGTAATTTGTGCTGCCACGCTCATGCTGACGACACGCCAACCACCAACAACAATATAAATGCTGAATGTAGCTTAACCTGATTTCCGCAACGTTTTTACCAATTTTGCATAAATTATTATTTTTTTCAATTATTATTGTTTTTTACTTCTTCGAATTTTTTTTCTCGCTTACGTTTGCGGGCAATCGCAAGCAAGTGAAATAAGATAGCTGCACTAAAAATTTAAGGAAATGCATAAAAAATGCTTGAAAGTAGAAAAGTTGTTTTTAAGCTTTGCTGGTGAATTTCAAATTTTTTTTTATTCTACTGTTTTCAAGTATTTTTGTTTTTATTTTTTTTCTTCAAAAACTGGTGTCAAGTTACAGCACAACTTCTTTAGTTTTTTCCATTCTTTTAGTAGAGTGGCTGTGTGAATTGAGAAATTTATTTGTTCGCTTTTAGACGCCATCTTCTGCAAGGGAGTTGCAAAAAATGTGTATTAAATTAGTGAGTGATATTGAACCACAACGACCCTGCAGCAAAACCTTCTAACTCATCCCAAGATAATACTGTCCTAGTGATAGTCGCATGTTCACTTATTACATAAAAAAAAATAATAAATTAATACTTAGCGCGATTTATCTTCGAATACATTCAGGCCGAATGTGCGTCGTGCTACTTTTAATTTTCCTACAAATTGGCGGTTTGGAACCTACATGTTTTACGCCGACAACGAACTGCATCTGCAAGGCAGATGAATTTTCACTAAGAAGTTTTTCATGGCAGAAATACACTCGAAATGTTTGTCAATCACTCTGCGACTCAGAAAAAAATTTTGTTTCTAATTGAACAACTTTTTTTTTAATTTTTTATGTTATTTTGCCCAAGGGTTGAGCCCAGTACCCTCGGTGCGGTAGGCGGAGCACGCTTCCACCACAACACGGCGACAATAAAATATTGAGCTAAATTATCGTCGTCTAAATATCTTGTTCCATGCTTGTTCAAGGCCAGTCTAATACTCTGTACCACAAGAAATAAGTGTACGGCAAAAAAGAATTGTACGCCTTATGAAGCCGTGTACTTAGGAGATGAGCTAACGCCATTTGTGGAGAAATAATAAGAGCAGTTTTTATACGCACCTCTTTATTTTTTGTAACCCTTATTACAAAAGATATATATTTATTTTATCCTTATACTAGTACAACTTGCACTGCTGTGACGCTGTGCGGCATCCGATCTACACTCTTCCTTCCTTCTTTCTTTCTTCCTTTTCCACTCGGCAACAATTTCTAATTCTTTTACGGTGTTGCCACAATGCAATTCCCAGTTGAATTTACTTCGGCGATTATTTCAGTTGCAGTCAATTTCGAGCAAAGTCAGCAAAACTGTTTGGCCACAATTCGTTGTCAGCGCCAGTTTACTGATTTGTTGGTTCATTGTTTACCGTTTTTAGGAGTTTTTCTTGTTATTTTGCTTGCTGTGCATTCTTGTTCCTTTTTAGTTTTGTTGTTAGTAATTGCTGGTTGCTACAAAATTTTTAAAGATCCTTATCGTACACAAAAACGTTTCGCTTTAACTTTTAGCTAGCAAGTGGATTTCAATTATAATTAGCAAGTGTAGTTTTGCACACGATTTAGAGGGGTAATTAGCAGAAATCGCTTAGTCTAATCTGTGTTTTAGAACTTGGATAATAACTATGTTTTCTTTTCTAATTGGAATAGAGAGTTAAAGTGATGACTTAAAATTAAATACTTCATTTTGAATAGATATTTTATTACTTTGTTGGGTGCAACTGGTAGTAATAAGCTCGTGGTTTTATTAAAATCCAAGCAAGAGCATGCAAATATATCCATACCACCAGAAAATATGGGACCGGTGCGTATACCTGACACTTTTTTCTAGTAATTGTTAAAAAAGAGCTACAAAACAAAATTTGAATAGTTCGCTGCAGTTGCAGCATGGAATGGTACTAAACCTCGGCTATTTGATTCAATTGCGCGCCATCCTGGCGTAAGTTTGAAATATTTTCAGCTGAAATAGGGCGTTCTTCATTCTTATCTTGGCTGTTGTTGTTGTTGTTGTTGTAGCGATTAGGACACTGCCCGATAACCTTGGGAGTGTTATCGATGCATCAATAAGGTACTCAGGAACGATTTGGTATGATCATATGATCCCTTCTTGGCCATACCGCCCTGCTACGCCCTAGATCCTTGGGGTCACCAGAGCCTCAACTGTTACGGAAACAGGATTCGAAAAGGGTAGGTGAGGTTGACAATTGGGTTGGAGACGCTATATATTGGGCTGACACCCCTTGAAAAGGTTGCGCTACACAACCATTTGCATCAATTTGGTATTTAGTCGCCTCTTACGACAGGCATACCTGCCGCGGGTATATTCTAAGCCCCCTAGCATGCTGGGGGTCGTATCTTGGCTCAGGCCGTTTTTCAAAAAAAATTTGAGAGAGCATGATCTAATCGGAGCCAATAAGTAGCAACTAAAACCGAATCAGCAACCGATACCATACTCGAAGACGAAACCAGAATCAAAACTGATCCCGAAACTACCTGCGAGCCCGATAACGAGGCCGTAACCGGAACCAATACTGTAGCAGGAAATGTAAAATACCGTAGCTGACTGTAAGGTACCCAAGTCGAAAACAAAACTAAAAACGAAATTTAAACCGAAATTATAATCGGGAGCGCAAACCGTAAAAGAAAGAAGAGGTACAACCAAACTTGAAACCGATACTGAAACAGAAATCGAAATTTCAACCAGTAATAAAACCAGAACTAGAAATGACACCGCCAGCTTTAAGTTTGCTAAACCAAACCCGGAATCTAACTTAAATTCCCCAGTGAAACCGAAAGTGAAGCAGTAATTGATTCTTAAACTAAAACTGGAACTCCCACCGGAATCAAATCGCAACTTAAAATGAGTTTGAGGTCCATACCTGGTACAAAATCGAAATCAAAACTGAAACCGGGACCTGAACTGCAATGTAAGAAAGTTCAAAAGACTAATTGCCTTGCTATAAGTTAGTATTGAACTCTTGATTCATTATATTATTACTTCCTCTCACCTGTTTCCTAAAAATTGTTCCTTGTTACATCATCCTGACTATCTGAAGCGAAATCGAGAATCAAAACCGAAACCGAAGCTGGAACCCAGACTAAAACCTGAACTATTAGAGCGAAACTCTACCACACCCCAATTTAAAATCAAGCCGAAATCGAAAAATACAAATTTCTTGGCAGGCTCCCAGTAAAGATTGAAAATTTTATAGATATTTAATTTGATACATATTAACTGGATACTGCCTTCTGGCGGCACATGCTTTAAAATTAGGCCTTATCAGTAACAACAGATGTAGAGAGCGCGAGCTGTAGGAAGAAGCAAGGGTGGCTAGATCGTCCTCTACGAAAGGTTTGCCTAACCAAAGAACTACTGACCCGATCTTTTTCCCCTCAATAGTGTTTTCGCTCTCCCTGAATTTCAAAGAGATCATAGATATACATACCGAATCATTTTTTGGAGCAACATATTATGCGCATGCATACAAACGCAATCCATATACAAATAACAATCAGAAGTTGCTACATATAGCGCTTTCCATCTTAATACAACCAGTGGTGCATTAGTGGGTCATTGGTTTGTGTGCTTAGTTTATTAAATATTTTATTCAATGTATGATGGTTTCGTTGTATTAAGTAAACAAAAAAACATGGTTCAAAAGTTGCTAAACAAAAAATATGTCATTCGAACTTTGGAAAATATGCCTTTGCAAAATGAAATTTTTTCCCATTTGTAGTAAAACCGATGCCGAATGTTCCGTCGAAGTTTTTATTGTTATACACATAAACACCAAATTTTAATTTATAATATCTATTCTAGGTAACTATTTTTTTCTCTAGCTAGCTAACGTGTCAAACTCATTTGCGTTTCCGTATTTAAGTGTTTATGGAATTCGTTATTAGTTACGCATCACTGCCTCTGGCGTTGACATACATTTTACCGCATGTCTAATTTTACAATTGATTCCAATTAAATAGAAAACTACTATTAAAAGTATTTTCACACTTTTGTGGTTCTATGATATTATCTACGTAGGTACAAAATTATCCGATAAGTGGATAATAGTGCTGCTATTCATTTTTATACTCAGTTGAGCAGAGCTCACAGAGTATATTAACTTTGATTGGATAACGGTTGGTTGTACAGGTATAAAGGAATCGAGATAGATATAGACTTCCATATATCACAATCATAAGGATCGAAAAAAACTTGATTGAGCCATGTCCGTCTGTCGTAAACACCATAACTTGAGTAAATTTTGAGTATCTTGATGAAATTTGGTATGTAGGTTCATCTCAGATCGCTATTTAAAATGAACGATATCGGACCATAACCACGCCCACTTTTTCGATATCGAAAATTTCGAAAATCCGAAAAAGTTTAACAATTCATTACCAAAGATGGATAAAGCGATGAAACTTGGCAGGCGGTTGATCTTATGACGCAGAATAGAAAATTAGTAAAATTGTGTACAAAGGGCGCGGCACCGCCCACTTTTAAAAGAAGGTAATTTAACACTTTTGCAAGCTGTAATTTGGCAGTCGTTGAAGATATCATGATGAAATTTGGTAGGAACGTTACTCCTATTACTGTATGTATGCTCAATAAAATTAGCAAAATCGGAGAACGACCACGCCCACTTTTAAAAAATAATTTTTTTAAAGTAAAATTTTAACAAAAAATTTAATATTTTTACAGTATATAAGTAAATTATGTCAACATTCAACTCCAGTAATGATATGGTGCAACCAAATACAAAAATAAAAGAAAATTTCCAAATGGGCGTGGCTCCGCCCTTTTTCATTTAATTTGTCTAAGATGTTTTTAATGCCATAAGTCGAACAAAAATTTACCAATCTTTATGAAATTTGGTAGCGGCTTAGATTCTAGGACGATAACTTATTTCTGTGAAAAAGAGCGAAATCGGTTGAAGCCACGCCCAATTTTTATACACAGTCGACCGTCTGTCCTTCCACTCGACCATTAACACGATAACTTGAGCAAACATCGATATATCCTTACTAAACTCAGTTCACATATTTATCCGAACTCACTTTGAATTGGTATAAAAAATGGCCGAAATCCGACTATGACCACGCCCACTTTTTCGATATCGAAAATTACGAAAAATGAAAAAAATGCCATAATTCTATACCAAATGCGAAAAAGGGATGAACCATGATAATTGGATTGATTTATTGACGCAGAATACAACTTTAGAAAAAAACTTTGTAAAATGGGTGTGACACTTACCATATTAAGTAGAAGAAAATGAAAAAGTTCTGCAGGGCGAAATAAAAAACTCTTGAAATCTTGACAGGAATACTGTTCGTGGTATTACATATATAAATAAATAAGCGGTATCCTACAGATGAAGTTCTGGGTCACCCTGGTCCAAATTTTGGTCGATATCTGGAAAACGCCTTCACATATACAACTACCACCACTCCCTTTTAAAACACCCATTATACCTTTAATTTGATACCCATATCGTACAAACTAATTCTAGGGTCACCCCTGGTCCACCTTTATGGCGATATCTCGAAACGGCGTCCACCTATGGAACTAAGGATCACTCCATTTTAAAATACTCATTAACACCCTTCATTTGATACACATGTCATACAAACACATTCCAGGGTTTCCCTCTGTTCATTTCCTACATGGTTACTTTCCCTTATGTTGTCACCATAGCTCTCAACTGAGTATATAATGTTCGGCTACACCCGAACTTAACCTACCTTACTTGTCCTATTTAATTAGCTCATATAAAAAGCGTAGACAATATCAATTGTCATTAAAGTGAAATATTTATCACACTGCTTTATTCTTGATCATGCACTGACTCTTGCACTGTATAGATGAAAACAACAATTACTTTTTCAGCATAGGAAATCATATTATTTCGAATTTCATCAACAACCGATGAGAGGTTAAAAAATGTGAAGTTGTTGTAATTACGGCACTAGTTCAAACTTTTATGAATTAGAGCAAAGGTACGTGTACTCGCAACTTCAAATTTTAATTAATTTTTTAAATGTATTTATTGCACAATCAGCAAAAATTTCCTTTGGCGTAAAATAATAATTTTAATATGATTTTAGTACATACTGTATCCGAGTTATAGACTGAATCAGTGCGTAATATTGCCAGAATTTTGTTAAACGACCAAACTGAAAACCAATATCAAAATTCAAGAAATTTGTTATAAAGCAACTTCATCCTCTTCGCAAATAATAGCAGTTTTCTATTCCACTTTCTGCTTCTAGATCCGGCGGCAGTATCACTCCTAATGGCGCCTCCAACCCGCACTTCCTATATCTACTATCACTAACCAAGTCCAATTTAAAGGCATGTGACGCCATAAGGTAGTGTTCTGTCAGAATATCCACCATGAATCTACTGTACCCTCTTTTTGATGATAGAAGCAACTTTCTTAGTCTAAGGTTGTAAGACCTAGACAGTATATTTGAGGCACTGAGCCTTGTTGCAGTTGTAAGCGTTCTTATATTCTTTGCGTTGTAATGTTCTTTGCCGCCAGGTCTACAGGTGGAATGTGCGGAAGTAGAATTAAAAACACTTCAAATTTTCTCAATTTTACCCAACGTTTCGCCAAACTCCAAGTCTTTTTATTGAAAATTAAATGTCAAACCGCTGGTGGTGGCAATTGGTTTGGTGAAATTTGCTAAAACTGAAAAAAAACCGAATTCAATACAGTTTAGGAAACCATAGACCAGCAAAGCCTATGTACAAAACATCGCCTATATTTGTATTTGTTTTATTATACAAAAAACTGGAAGACGTGGTGAAGAGACACATGTATCGCCATGTATTTTGATTTACCGAGTTCAAATCTGCTCAGATGCTACTGAAACGGACCTTACCTCAAAAACGCTAATTTGCCTGTGCTTTTCTCACGTTTTTTAAAGCTGTCGTTAAAAAGCCAATCCCCTAGGGCAATATCCAACTTTTTCAAATGTTGCTCTGCAAGTTCTTAGGTAGCTATGCATCTGGTTGTGGTGAATCTAGATACGCTATCAAAATTTATATAACCCATCGTAGTTCAGTCCTTACCCCAAAACCGTGATAAAATAATGGCAGATGGAGCGCTGCCTATGCTTAAGGCCTAACCGGAATCCGCTTAGCTAATTTTGTTAGTGGATTCGGATACAGCGGATCAAAATGTATGCATATAGATACGTGTATCAGTTTACCAAATACTCCAATTTTTTTTTGTAGCTGTGCAACTTATCGCCTTAAATTTTTTCGAAGATTTGCCTTTTGATAACTGTTTTATAAGTTTGAAAAAAAAACTACTGCAAACTGATGAGTCGGTTCTAAACCCACTACTCGTCGATATCACACTTATAACTTTTAGATAACATAACCTATAACTCTTCGATAAAAAATCGTTAAAACCCCGATACAAATCTCCAACATTTGGATAACAAGCAGAATTATATCGATAGCTTTTTTTTAACCGAAAATCATCGTTAGCTTTTGTTATCGATCCCATCACGCCGATAACAAGCCTCTACCTCGTCGATAACCCGTGAATAAAATACGATAACTAACAGTATAACAGTTGTTATCGATAACTCAATAACAAACCTTCGATAACAAATCGAAAAACCGCGTGCGCTTTTGTGTTTTTTCGTGTCCCTTCTTTTTCTTCCTTTCAATGCCTCTCCCGGATGTTTTCTGCCACCACTCCCACACATTTCGCCTATAATTAGTCTACAATTACATCTGGGTTCCTTTCCTTGCCTTTCATAATAAAAATCCGTACCTACAGTATAAGAGTTGTTATCGATAACTCAATAACAAATTTTCGATAACAAATCGAAGATACGCCATCTAGTTTTGGGTTAAGTTTCTGGATTCTTTTTTTCCACTCCCCTCTTTTTCTTCCTTTCAATGTTTATTCCTTTGTTTACTCCACACTTACATCTGGGATCCCCCATACAGAATTATACTTACAAACACTACGCCTTCACCTATACTAACACTTACATTGTGGGTAAATTCAGGACAACCCCATGCCGTAAACGAAGGTGTTTACATATCGAACGGTGATTTTGTCTTAGAGTGTAATAACAAAAGTTTGGCGCGATTCATCACCGAGGAAACCAAGGGCGAGATTTTCTTCCGATGCATTGCTGCTGATTTTTCATTATTCCCACAATTTGGGGGACCGACATGTTGGATGCGGACTCCGAACGTTGCGTGCTGAGGCAGATTTACATTCGCAGGGCTTGCAAAACCACTGCTAAGTTACAACCTGCTTTTGGTCAATACGTATTTCACACCGTTATTAATAAAAAATATTTCCAGAAAGCGTTTCCACGTATCCATAATATACAACAAAATTTAAACGCCTGAAAGACTCGGTCTCCCAGATACTAATTATACGCTCACAACTATCGGCATGAGCGCAAAATAAAGTCCCAAAAAAATGCTGCTGCCACTTAACGTCAAAACCAACAGTAACATCAAGTTAATCAAAATTTAAAAGAAAAACAAAACAACAAAGTGCAACAAGCCAAAGTTCAACTCCACAACTCAACTAACTTCCATTTCTGCCATTGATGTGTTCTTACATTCCCACCACCAAAATGTCTGCTGATGCGTCGCAATGTCGTTGCTTACCTACTTTTTCTTAGTTCGTTTCAAAAGGCGAAACGAATGTGGCAACTACATAGAGTTTAGTTCTTTTTGTTTTTGTAAACAAATCTTGTTTTTCAAATTTTAATTCGTTTTTAACATTTGCAGATGAGAAGATGCGCTATGCAAGGCAAGCTTTTTATTGCCACCGCCGCGAACTTCGTTTTGCGCCTCACTTAGTCAACCACTTCACTACCAACCACCCTCCCCCTTCCCGTCTTTGCCAACTGCGTTGTCACGCGGCAGCTGCAAATGTGGCACATTAATTTACCTAAACATTCGCATGCAACAGTTGGAGCAATAGAATTTCATGTGGCCAACCACTTTGATGTTTTGTTTGCGTTTATTGTTGATGGCGCATTCTTGTTGTTGCTAAAGCGTCATTCACTTTGTCAGTTAGCGCAGGTGCAGCAGCAGCAGCTGCCAAAAAGTGCCTAACGGTGTCTTTTGCTGCTTATTTATTGTTGTTTTTTGAATTTTTATAGCGTTTGCATATGCAGTGTTGTTGTTACCTTAGTATATAGTTTGGTTTTTGTTGTTAAGTAGCAGTGGCTGCCACTTAATAGCGCACGGTGTCTTTGGTAAGTTGTGGCCACTTCACTTGGCAAGCTGCCACATTCAGTGACATTTACTTATTTACAACAAAATGTGCAGCAATCGCAATGGCAGTAATTTTTCTTAATGAATGCGAATTTCCTGCTTAAGCTTATGCGCATGTGCATTGCCGTTAGCTAAGCATTAGCGTATTATAAACAATCAAGGCGCATATCTGTTTGCTTCGTAGTATAAAGAATCACTTCTGAGTTACTAACTAACATTTGATTTAATGTTTGTAGGCTCGAATAGCGGTAAAACTGCACGCTTTTTATATTTTCATCAAAAGCAAACAAAAAATACCCAACTCATTGACCTCATAGTTGCTTATGGCATATTTCTAATACACAAACCTACTTGTCTACATACGTAAATACATATTAATAATATGAGTAAATATGTAAATCACGTCAGTACGTTAAGTTTCACTTATGATGATATATTTGACTTTTGCGCTGAGCTGATACTTTACGCTTTTTACATTCTTAAGTAAGATGCAAATTTTGCTGTAAATTAGTTCGAAGTAGGAATAATGCGAGATTGGCAATACGATACTCTTTCCGCATGATTCAATTACTAGAGGTTTGTTTTTCAATGATGACAGATCTTTGACACTCCCAAATTCAAAAATCTGGCCGGGTTCGTAAAAGCAAAAAAAAGTAAGGAAAACGGGGAATAATTCAATCCCCTTCAGTGAAGTTGTAGTAGAAAAGTATCTTTGGTAGTATATTAGTAGTGATAATAAATTTGTAAACGCCAAAAGTTTCTACTAAATATGTCGTGAATTGATAAAGTTATGTTGGTTGGGTCATTCTTTCAGAAATTGTTTGAAGAATGCCGTACGTTAGAATTTTATTCAAAAATGCACTCCCTCAAAATTTGTCTGAGATGAAGCGTTCATCAATCTTACTCTATATAGGGAGGTTTTATGACAAATCATGAATTGGGAAATATTTGACAAATATTTTGAGATAGCATTATTTTGAACAGGCAGCCGACATGGGGTGATACGCTATTCAGCAGCCGCAATGAACTGACAAAAACAAAAATAAAACAAAATGGTTATTGTCTTAGAACTTTATATTCCTACCTTAACTTTGACAGAAGAGTTAAGCTTTTGTGCGGTCCTGCTACACAGGGAGTATTGACCTTTTTATTCTGAAATTTCCGAAAGTTCTTTTCCATTAAGTATACATGGAAATGTTCCGGATAAACCGTTAATTTAGAATATTCAGAATACGTTAATTTGATACTATCTCACGAGGTCCGAATATGCATAATATTCCAAATATAAATCGATTCTCAAAATTCTTAAATGGAGACGAATGTTCCGAACATACGGAATACATAGAACAGAAGGTCGATTTTTAATATGCGCCCAAAAATATCGAGGGAAGTGTCAAAAGACGCGTATTGACCTTGATAACAATAATTCGAAGGCGGAAATAAAAATTTTAGCTCGTTCAAAAGATATTGATAAAAAACCGAAAAATGACCCCGGGTTGCGGTGGCGGCCTTCAGCAGAGCTTTTAAAACATTACCCTGACCGGTCGGCCGGTCCACCAATGAGGTGGGATCAAAATTAAATGCGTGCAAAATCCCTTTGTACACAAAATCTTTTACAGTGCACGAAAACATTCCAACAACCACATGAAAATTGCCGACTTCAACTGCAAATATCTCCGGACAGAAATACAATTTTTCTTTTCCGCCTTTGGATTATCGGGGTCACCTCTCTCGATATTTTTGGACGCGTATTAGCAATAGATTCCTGTTCTAGACTTTTACCTGAATAAGTTAACATGCCCAATGAGTACATTTCGCTGTTGGCATCTCCATTATTTACTAATGACATTTTTACTTGAATCGAAAGTGCACGATTCCCTTGGTATCCGCACTTTTCATAAAACCTCTGTTCAGCCACACTAATAGATCGTGGCATAGTTAATAAATTCATCATAAAATTCAAATAAATGTTCTAAGGAATTATGCAGTTAATTACTTATCGGACATTCGTAAACTAATTGCTTCCTATTTCTACTACTAATATTTTTCGAAAATTCGCAAAGAAATAACACAGTTAACGGAAGTTAATTCGATTTGGGAGCCAAATGGCTGCAACTGTAAAAAATGTATTTGTCGAGCAAACCTCTTGTGATTGAATCATGCTCTTTCCGCTTGTTTTTCTAAAAAAAAATTTCTTTTCATTATTTTTTCTGTTTCGTGCAAACTTCAACTCTGTCATTTCGTCAAGGGAAAGCTGGGAATAGGGATTTATCTTAAGACAGCTTATAAGTTAACTGATTCAAACATGTTTCGAAGCTAGAAAGGACGAATGGGGATAGGTTTTGTGTCAGCAGGTAGGCGAAGGTCCCAATTTTAAGCTGTCTGATTAATTTACCTTATGCCAGGCAGAAGTTTGTGGGATTAATAAGAATGCGCTAAATGGTATGCTGCCCAGAGCTAATGAAGCCACTCACTCTAAGTGTGTTGCTATCCAAAGCGGCGTGTCAGTAACCTTGCACTGCGATTGGTTTCGAACTCTTTTAAGATTAGGAAAATAGGTAGAGCTGAACTTAATGTACAGGCTTGTGGGAAACTCGAAGTTCTGATTTTTACCTATGATCTGAACCTGTACAATTAAATCTCATATCAGCCAAGCAAAAACTCGAGTTGCCTGATTTTTCTTACCGAATGCGATTTGCCAAATCACTAGGATTACGAATGATTTATCCGGAATCTAAATCAGTGTTATGCGAAACTCAATCGCTGCTATGATAAAGCTTATGGCACGTATCACAATGGCAATTTTTGCTGCCCGAGTGACCCTTTTCCACAGGGGTAGTTACCACTCATCCTAACCTCGCAACATGCAATGAAATGGATGTTTCCAATAGTTGTTTCCGTAACATAACAACGATGAACCAGATATTTTTAATGAGTGGACTTCAGCGACATCTCTAGATAATTTTGGTTTTCATATGGAAATTGTTCTTACATACGAATATAATAAAGCAAAAGAAAAGCCTGATGAACAGCAAACCGATAATGCGCTGACAACAGTTTTAAAGATAACGAATCCAAAAAAAAATAGCATAAAAAACGTTAACGCTTTCATAACAAACAAATAACTCATCAAATACAATTGGTATCGATAAAATAAAATAATAAAAATAAAATTTTAAGTCAAACGGTTTTATTGAAAACAATACTTACATTAAGTAATAATAATACTAAAAGATAGTAAATAATTAGGTAGGTCCTAGGTACTAGTCATCACACTCCTAATCAATTTAGGGTGTTGATCAGACAATTAAATAAAAGCGTTGGGTGCGTGAAGTTTCTAAAAATGCGAGGCGTATCATAACCTGATTAAGGTTCAGTTGGTCTTACTTAAGACTATCAATAGAAATTTGACGCGTCCAACACTTTTATTTATTTGTCTCATCTTTTAGTATTATTATTACTTAATGTAAGTATTGTTTTCAATAAAACCGTTTACCTTATAATTATTTTATTTTCAAATTTTTAGTATTTATTTAATTGCCTAATATTCTGATTCAAGGACACTTTCCTAACAATTTGCTACAATCTAAGTCCTCAATACATAATCCTTCCAAAGACTTTACTCGACTCGGCGCCACGTACGCTTGTCCCTCCTCGAACTCCAAAGTAAGTAATACGAGTATTTTTGATCCTTGCCGAACCTAGCCGGATTTTTTTTTCATATGTCGCTTTCTATTCATGTATGTAATATGTGTTCCAAATATGGGCCTAACCGGACCCCAAATACGATTTTTTTTTGAAAATCTCGATCCTTGCGCCACCTAACGGCAATTTTTTTTTATTATTGCATTGTCATCGGATTCTGAACCGTGACTTAAATTTCAATTACAAAATTCTGTTCGCTCGGCCTTTCAGTCAAGCTAAAGAAAACCGTTTAAAAAAAAACAATAACATCGTTAACATCCGGATAAACTTCCACAACAAACCAATAACCTAACTTGAAATAAATTTCTCTTCCAAATCAAACTGATAACAAATAGCTTCTAAACCGTCCCGAAACTAAATATTTTCGAATGATCCGTAATAACTGCCAATACACTTGGGTTCCGAAATGGTCCCCAAAGTATAAAAGAGAAGCTCCCGCAGATATTTCATATTTTCGTGATCCCGTGGGACTATATTATTATTATTAATTATTTCTAAAAGATCACCAACTGATTCCTTGAGGGTGCAGACACCACTACTTCCTACCTTTTTCTCAAATAAAACCGCGAAATGGTTCTGCGCAACGACGGTACAGTACGAAATGTGCGATGGTACACTAATTGCTTTCACATTTTACTGCACATTTCCTTGTTCAATAAATTTTTTTTACCATTTCGTACAATGTACAATACAGATACTAGCTATGCCATTGCCGTATGGTATTTGTGTTTTTGGTTTGGTACGATCAAACAAATGAGTTATTTATTTACATACCGTGGTCATAATTGTCTAGCGATAAGGTATGCCGAGGCGTATGAGTAACATATTGTGACGAATATTAGCAACACTAAGGCATACTATAATCTCTAAGCCGATAATAAGCAGTCACTTGTATCTACATAAACAAATCAATCATTATATCTACACATATGTACATGCAGCAGCGGAGAGATACTCACAGAAGTATGCAATCATCAGCAAAGTAGTTCTCACACATACACATGCATATATCTGAGATAGTCACAAAAGTATGCAATCATCGGTGGGAGTATCACTCACATATACACGCGCATATGGCTATGCGGGAAGCTATAAACGTGCATCTGTAGTTTATAGCTGGTGAGTTTATAGCTGGTAAACAAGTAGTAAATTCTAGAAGAAGAAACGCCTAGAAGTATGCGAACAAGACATCACAGAGTATAAAAGGAGTTAAAGCTGAGTAAGCTGTAATCAGTTTGATTTAAGCACGCTATTGGTTGCGAAGTATAAGTGTTACTGTGAAGTACTCTAATAAAGATCATTTTGCATTATTGAATACTGGAGTTATTTATTCAACAATTTAGCGATACGAACGTTAGTAGAAGGTGTAAAATAAGCGGAATTTCACTAATTTCGTTACAATATTTAACAGGATTGAGAAAAGGTAGCAAGAAATCAAAGTAAAATATAATACCTTTCACAATACTTAAGTAGACGTGACGGAAATAAGTCACTTAATGTCATATATAATATGAGCCTGAATATGAGTTATTTATGGCACATCATTTTCATTAATTGGCGCTTAACCGCCTAAGCGATTTTGGCCGTTTCGTAACAAGTCACGCCAGTCATCCTTGTTTCGCGATAACTGACGCCAATTGAGGGCACCAAGGGCTAAATAATGTTTGATCGATAGTTGTGCTGTTTGCTTTTATGTGAACCTATCGAGAACAGTAAAATATAAAAGCATGCCGTTATAGTTTTCAGTTTTACCTCAAGCAATTTTTTTTCATTGTTGTCCCAACGGAGCTAAACAGAACCAAGAAGTGAACTCGCTTGCTACACTGCACTGGTTCTGACTTCATTTATATACCATTTTCCGCTTAAATATCAATTTTCATAATTTCAAAAAGTCTTTCAAATAAGCAGGTTGCGGTAACCAAATACATATAGCCAAAAATTTTTAAAAACAAATTAATAACCACAGTTTCTGTACCAGCGCTAGTCTTTTATTTCAGCAAGCAAAAGCTTCGTTGACATGAATTCTTAAAAAATAATTAAATTCACAAAACTCGTAGCATCAAACTAGAATGTTTGTGCTGAGGAAGCAATTATTTTTCCTAATACCTTCACCATGTAAAATTGATAGTCTTTTTTGCGCTTCAAATTTTTTTTTAATTTTCATGTATTTTTTTTTCATTTTGTTTCTTTTGTGTAGCACAACATTGAAGCTTTTGTAAATGCATTGTATTTTATTATTAATTAGCCATTTGGCATCTTTAGACGACATCATGTATTTAGTTTGTTTATTGCATAGTAAGCAATCAAACAAATGTCAAAAGCGCATCCGTAATAGCCAATAACGACAACTTGAGTGCTGCAAATTTACACAATTTTTTTTAATGATCTGCATTCTCTAGTTTTGCATGGAGTATATTCATGTTTAAAGTTTGAAGCTTTTTGTGCAATTTTTTTGTTTAATTATTCTTGCTTTGCTTTTTTAGGTTTGCCTCTAAAAGATTTGTTGGCGTGGTTTTTTGTTTCAATGCTGGTCGAGTTAGTTTAAGAGCCAGGTTATGTTGGCCTTCAACTAAAAACATTCAACGGTTTATCATTAACCAAAGCGACAAAACAACTTTCAATTGTATGTAAGCGCATGACTTATAACACGAAGACATGCATGAATATGTAGTTATGCTAACATAAGTACAGTAGCGAACACGAGAATAGCAGTGACAATTTTTTTTTCAAATTTCATCATTTGGATTCTTCTGTTTCTCATTTGCGATAATTTACGAATAAACTTTCATTAATTTTTTAACTAAAAACAATGAAAACCCGAATTTGAAAACGTTTTCGAGCTTTTTACTCTCAGAGTTTTCGAGTATACGCTACAAAATATAGATCTCTAAAAATTCGCATTGATGTTTGACAATATCTTTTCTGAGGAGCGCATAGCTTTGTTTTTTATGTGAAAGAAGATCTGAAACACCCTTCCGAAAAAAAATTTTAAAAATCTATACTCACTTTTAGAGACCAAAAACTCATACTTTGTTAAACTAAAATTGAATGGGCTATCAAACCGCAGTATCCAGCAAAAAAATCGCAGTTTTCTAAAAATTTCCTCGAATTTCTGAATTTTTTCGAAAACGCCTTTGAGATTGCTCATGCATAATTTCAGCTGCGAAATTCATAAAAATTGTTTCTTCAAATATCGAAAATTAAAAATAAAAACTTAATTAATCGAAATTTTAACACGCTAATATTAGCTTCACTTGTATGTATGCTTGTTTGTAACTCCCCAGGCTATGCATCCAGCGGCAATTATTGAAGACTAGCTGCAGTGGTTGAATAACTCGTTACAAAACGAGTTGTGCTTAATAGCGGAGATAAGAACCTCTGTGCTACGGTGCTTTCAACATCAAATATCTAAGTGGATTGTAGATACAAAAACGGTACCATATTTGCGTGTTTTTTAGTTTACTGTACTATATTTTTATTATTTTTGCTGCAGGTATGTCAGCGTAAACTCTTCCTGCTGTCGTTTTATGTTCTTCGATACAGCCAGAAAGCTTAGTCCATATTTTTATATTAGAGTCTAGCACTACAGATGACAATATTTCAAACTGCGGTAAAACCCAAAAACCTCAATCCATGTGGAGATGTAATTTCGTGGAGACTGCATTACCGAAAACACTTTCTTACCCACCTTTTTTTTCAAAAATGGTTTGAAGACAACGAAGTTTTGGCGTTGTATGAAGAGAATAGGAAAAAAACTGCCTACTCAAACTCTACCAATCTGATTGCCAGTTCATACGGGCGTCAAAACAGGTAAGCAGAATGCGGAGTGAATTCATGACTCTCTGTGCTGATGTCCGGAACTTCACTTATGACAAAACGATTCAGAATCAACTTTATATCATAAGAAAATTATTAACGTTGAGTTCTAGGCTTATTATCGACATCTAATCGCCGATTAATCGGCTTCTTAACGGCTTCTTGCCGGTTGTTAAAATACGGGTTACAGATGTGCCATAGATTTTATACTTTTTCAAGTTTTATCGGTATCTTTTTCATATCAAACCGATGAGTAGTCTATAAAAATTACAAGCCGATAACAAATACTAACACCCTGATAAGAAATCTATAACCTCTTGATATAAGATCTATGATTTTTTGATAAAAATCGATATCTTTCCCACAAACGATAACATTTCGATAAAAAATACATAAGTTTTGGATAATATATCGATACATTTTTGATAACAAATAGATAAATAATTGATATCAAATCCATGATTTTTCGACTACAAATCAATAATTTTCGATAATTAATTGACAACTTATAGATAATAAGCCTATAACTCGTCGATAGAAGAATCAGTAACTCATTGATACCATTAGTTATCGATAGCAAGTTTATAACAATTCGATATTCCGTCTATACTCGTCGATAACAAACCGATAGCTCATCGATAACAAACCATACCACTTCGATAAAAAATTTATAACACGTGTTGGCTTGCCTTGCCTTATTTTTCCGCCTGATTTCGCTCATATCGACTCTACATTAGGCTACAATGTAGTGAATCCAAGTGAATTCACTTACTTATACATTCTGTATACTTTCAAACCGCGAGCAAATATGTCCACGCATCAAATTAAAATCACATCACAACTGGGTATAAAAAAAATGCTATGAAATATGCATTTTTAATACTTTTTAGTATATTAACATAATACATCCGTCTATAAGTCTTTTACTTGAAAGATGAATTATATTTGAATAAACAAATAAATTGAAGTGTTAACTGCATTAACCTCAACCAATCAACTGTCAATGCTGCCAAAAAAGTTGTCGGCGGAATGCGAGTGAACCAAAAATATTTTTTTTATACCTTTCATGAAATTAAATGGTATATTAACTTTGGTCCGATGTTTGTAACGTTGAGAAATATAGAAGATCGATTCACCCTTAAGTATGCCGAATGATCAGTGCGACGAACTGAGTTGATATAGCCATGTTCGTCTGTCCGTCCGTTGTCCGTCGTCCGTCTGTCTGTTTGAACGCAAACTAGTCCCTCAAATTTTGAGATATCTCAATGAAATTTGGCACAAGGATGTATTTTTGTATTATATTAGACACTTGTCGGATCCGGTAGGATCGGACCACTATAACATATATGTATGTCCCATACAACCGATCGTTAAGATAAGACGATTTTGGTCATTCCTGCCGCAATTTAGAAAGTATAAATGTGAAACTCGGTGATATATATTCTAATATATCATAGAAGATTTCCTGTAAAAATCACTTTGATCGGAGCTATATATAGTATATATCCCATACAACCGATTGTTCAGATAAGGGGGTTTTTTGCCATTTTTTTATATTTATTTTAAAATCGTTTATCTGTTCACTATATATTTCTTATCTTATATAGCGCATTATTTGGAGATTACGAATTGGATTACTGTTCAGCCCCTTTCATGAAAGGTATGAAGTCTTCGCACAGCCGAGACAGTCCCGTCCTTACTTGTGTTTTGAAAATGCATATGCAATAAATTTTGACAGCAACATCAGCATAAATGCTTTGCTGTTATTGTTTTTAATTATTTTACCTTGGCTTGCTCAAATTACGGCTGGGTGAAAATATTTTACCACAGCGCAGCATATTTCAATTATTGCGTGAAATTGAAAAATTCATAGAAAATTTAATTATTTGCCTTAAATCTTTTGTATTTGTTGTAAGTATGTATCTTAAGCAAATTTGTGTTACAATAATGAATAGTATCAAGCTAAGGCATAGGGCATCGATTTTGTGGCTCCGCTTAAATATTAAATTAAAACGGCTGACCTCTATTAAGTTGAGGCATCCAAAGTAAACCGCTATTGCCCTGTGGGTTTATGCAACACTTATGAATTAAGCGACGTCGGGTTTAGCCAAACTTTCTTGTATTAATGCACATTAAATAAGTTACTAATGGCACTTGCGGGCAGGCAGCTCAAGTGAATTTTTACTGCTTAAATATGTTTCATCTTGTTTTACTTGAATAGAGAAACCTTTGAAATGTTAATATGAAAATTTTTTTAGTAGGTCATGAGAAAAAACCTTAAAATTCAAAGTCGAAAAAAGTCAAAAAATTATATTTCGCAGGCTCAAAAATTATTTTTTTGGGTATCCGTAGTGGAACTCTTTTTCCTGAGCCCATTTCCTATCGAAAAATCGACGGCGCGATATCGGTTAACTTTCGTCCATACAAATTGACACGGGTTAAGATATAAGCCTCGATTTGTCTCAGATCTTCGAAGGAAACTAGGTCTCCATTTACCTTTTCACGGTTTAGTAAAAGCATGTCTATGCTAACCATGTATATCAATATCATAACCACAGCGGGTTAGGGGGTCAGAATATACCCGCGGTAGGTATGCCTGTCGTAAGAGGCGACTAAAATACCAGATTCAAAGGGCTGTGTAGCGCAACCCTTCAGGTTGCCAGCGCAATATATAGCTTCTCCATACCCAATTGTCAACCTCACCTATCCGCGGCGAATCCTGTTTCACTAACAGACGAGGCTCTGGCGACCCCAAGCTCCTCATGGAACTTGCGGGTGGGGAGGGAGGGGATGGCCTGAAGGTTTAATGTGGCCACATAAATCGTTCCCGAGATGGTCGGGCTAGCACCGTAATGGTGCTGTGGTACCGGAGCGTACCGGATCTGTATCCGGCAAAGGACCATCACATCGATAACACTCCCCAAAGCCTTCGGGGAGCAACCTTATCGCTACAACAACAACAACAACAGGGACTCTATCTACATTACCTTCCTCAGATGGCAAGTGCTGCTGTAGTCGTTCGTAAAGAAATACCGTCAAAATTATCTAAGATCGCACACTTTTGGTGAGTGTTATCACCTACAAACTTAACATCATCCATCAAGCGTCGTCGGTGTGTCGAGCTCATTTTAAGGGGCATAGTACCCACGGATGATACTCTTGCCACGGTGCGGTTCGACGTTTTCTAAACAAGTGTAATTTTTTTATAAAACAATATCAGTTTAACATTAATAACTTCTTGCTTGGACTACGTTTAAAAAATGTTTCTCAAAAAATACCCGTTCTTTGTATGTATGCGACTCTAACCGCAATAAACCTCCATATTTCTAAATACCAATGCTATCGGAATTGCCATCAAGCATTCTGTCGTGAACTGGATTGAGCATTAAGCTTTACGTCTGTTGGGCTCACATTGCAATACTTTCATAATTTCATGGATGAGCTGAGCTGTTTATTTCCACCCCTTGCTAACTACATCACGCAGCTGCCTAAACGTAGAAGAAATACTACCAAGTATTCAAAATACAGTGGAACTTCTGATATGATGTTTTTAGGAGGCAAGCTCACTTGATAGCCCTTTCCATGATTCCCGAGATATGTAAGCTAAATACCAGACAACATATTGTAACGTTTGATAGATTCGTGCACTCTGAACTACACATTATATGCTTTATGGAGTGCAAGAAACTTTTTGTTAAAACCGGAATCTGGTTCATGAAATTTTAACTAAGAAATGTCTATAATACTTCGTAGTAGTATCAAATACTTGAAAATAACATTAAAAACCCCTTCAGTTACCAAAGGAATCTCTGTGGATAGGAAACAAGAAAAAGATCCCTTTTGTTCCAGCAGTGGTAAGATACCCAATTCGACGAGCACCCTATTAACCATTATCAAATGTCTTCGGTGGACATTTCTCAAAGCATTTAGTTTACAATGCGGGGAACGCTGAGAAAAAGTATACCCCAAAGTCTGCAGTATGTGGTAGGAGACACTTTCTGTAAGGGCAAGAGTGTAATATTTAACAAGGCCCTTAGTTTGCTAGATGTGTCTGGACGCCACCTCCAAAGAAATGCCTGATACAGCGTTTATGAGAATTTGTATGCTTATAGACATGATAAAAATATTACAAGGTAATACCGGTGACAGCCAAAGCCTTTTCTCCCTGGAGTGGGAGTCGGACCCGCACTCCTACGATAGTTGAAATGGTTATAAACACATTCAGCTACGTCATGCCTTAGTTGGTGTAAATGGTATTATGGTTCTACCTCGACCATCTCGGGAACAATTTTGTGTGACTTTGTCTTTTTAATGGCCTCTGTATTTCGTTATGCTTATCGCGATAACATTCTATGCCCCATAACCCGCAACGAAATCCTCAAGCCGCTTGTATAAAGCACTTGGGATAGTAGACAAAGAAATTCTGCTGACTACGCACAAGGCAATTAGTCAGACAATCTAGTGATAGTTTCGCCAGTATTGGCTCCCGACCTGCACTATCCCTTTGAAGAACGCCGCAGGCCCACAAAACTTCACACTGCAGAACTTTCCCGGAATGTCTCCTTAAAACGCCCCAGCACAACCGACATAGCAAGGAAGTGCCCGATATTATACTAGTACACAAAAATGGCTTTTGAAAAAGCGGGGCCTATTAGATTGTTCCCAAACGAGGCATCTTTGCAGACAACTGCTTAATGTAGCATTTTTAGTCAGAGCAGAAAAGGAACCCACACTTCCTAGATAAGATCTGATACATTTTATGTATTGAGTCCCGGACATGCTTACATACATATATACAATTTGATATCGTATTCAAGAAGCTGATTAAATAAAATAACTGTCTTCAGATGTTGATTTCTTGAACAAATACCACCACACATCAAACCAAACAACAAAGAATTTAGGTCGTTTGTTGGTTTTCCTTTTCCATTTACAAAATAATGTTAGCAATTTTGCGGAAAGTAGTTCAACATTTGGCATTCGCACAATTAACAATTAACAGAATATATAGTACAACCAATAAATATGGGAAACAGTAATAAATAGGTAGATGAGTAATAAAAGTATGTGAGTTCATTTGTAGAAACAAACAAACATACACACTGGAACACAAACATGAGAAAAATGTGTTTCTTAAAACGATCGAAAGCTGAAGAAATACTCTTGTAAAGAGTTAAGTTACCATCTATAAAATCTTAACAAACCGTCTGTTGTAAGTATTGCATTCTTGTACAAATATATACATAGGTATATACTTATGTTTGCATGTTTTGCTTTTCTATGCAGTTGATTGCATATTTCCACAAATCCACAAAACCAATTTAATGCAAGTTTGAAATAATTTGATATGACTTGGAAGTTGAATCGTCAATGCCAACAACACTATTGACTATGTGAGCTGCCAAGTTGGTTGAGCTGACGAGCGTGCCCGCCAATAATATACAAACATACCAACAATAATAAGCAAGATCATCAAGTACAAGTATAAATTGAAATTGCTAACAAAAGAACGTTGTATATATCGTCATAACAACAACAGTAATCATACGCAACACTGACCGGCTCAAATAACACCACTCAGTTGCTATAGAAGTCTACTTGAGGTGTAGGGGCGTGAAAATGCAAAACTCATTCCGATACAAAATATTTATGTGTATGAAGTTGTTGGTAGTTTGCATTAGGTGGATTTATTGCAACCTCACTCAGTTTATTGTATTATTTAGTAGGTTTTGTTTCCTCTCGTTTTCATTTAGAATTTTTATAACGAGTTGTGCTGGCAGGGATGATTTTGTACTTTGTTCAAAAAACTACTTGATACAGCTGAGTACGTCTGTTATTTCATCCCTCCGAAAATGTTTCCCATCAATCCAGCTCATTCCAACTCATCACCCTAACCGGGTACCGGAATTTATCATTAGACCGATTCTTCATATATTGTCTTATTTACTCGTATCTCAAACCTACATAGATGTATAGGTAGCTAAATCAAAAATCTGAAACTTCGAAGTTATGACGACTGCCGTGCTTACCAATTCAAAACCTACCAATCTGTTGACTCCATTTAATATTAGTTCAGGTACTCATCCAGTGAGGGCTTGATAAAAATTAAAAACTGACTTGCCTCATATGGGGAAGGCAATTAGTTGTTTGCCTTTCCTGAATTTTTTTAGTTGTTCATTGCTTTCATCTAGATGTGCGAAATGTTAATCGGTTCTGCGCTGACTCACTTTTGCCATCGATTTAACAGCAAAATATGACTTTATTTCGTAAAATTATCCAAAGACTTGTATAACTGCTCTTCTGTATTTCCATCCTCAAACCGCAGCCTATCACACTTCCGCTCTTTATTCACCGTATCCGTGTAACAATCCCTAATCTATCCATGTCTCCTTTGATGAAACCAGTTTTGTGTTTACTTCGTCATACGTCCTGTATCTCTTCCGTTTTAAACTACGCTCTGCAGTTTGCGCTTTGTTTCATTTACACCCTGCTGTGGCATAATCATTATTTCACCAATTAACCGATTTATGGGAAAATTTCCCTCGCGCTGCAGCTTTCCTCATCAATCACCCTATGCTTTGTTAGTCAAAATTTCATCGTTTCTTAAATTTTCTGTTCATAATTACATTCCTCCCTCATTCGTCGATCCGTTTAAGCATCATTTCAAGCATCATTCGCATCACTTTTCAATGATGCTTCGTAGAACATCACTTTCTCCATGCATTCCAATCCTTACTTCCATCGGTTTTTATGTTTCCCTATCAAAAATTCCTATCATGATCCGGTCACTTCTCGTGCTCCTTTCGAACGTTTCCCATGCGAGTAAACTTCCCAACATTCCTAAAGTTATGTTTCGTTCCATCAACTTGAGCCTGTTTTTTCGATAAATACCCCCTCAGCACGTTTCGGTAACACGCATCATTAAGCTCTCGACGTTTAAACCTTCTAGACCATCCTCTCCCCTTTCTAGACCAGCCTCGCCTGCTTATTATGCTTATGATATACTCATATTTGTAAACGAATTCACTTCGCGCAGGTGCAGTTGACATTTGGCTGGCAGAAGCTCTGAAGCTATAAAGCTTTGTATTGTGCTTATCAACTCCTTGAATCCTTACCAATTAGGGCCTTCATACATCAATTCATAGAATGTACCTTCCTCCGCTATTATTGTATATATCCCCTTTTAGAATGCCTCTGCTTACAACTTTGTTACCGTCAGTTTGTCCTCCCGTTTTCCCTTGACGCGTTTTACGCATCTTCATTTAAACCATCTGGCAGCCTCTGTCGTGTGGTGGTAGCGCACTCCGCCCACCACAACGAAGATCCTGGGTTCAAGCACCGGGCAAATAAACATCAAAAATTTAAAAACAAATTTTCCCCTCGGCAGTGATTTGGCAAACACCCCGAGTGTATTTCTGCCATCAAAAGCTTCTTAGTTAAAATTAATCTGCCTTAAGGATGCCATTCGGAGTCGGCGTAAAACATATACATAATGTCCAAATTTTAGCAAAAATTAAAAAGTGTACGACGTTAATTAAAAGAGAAGCTCGGCCAAAATTCTCTTCGGAGGTATATCGCACTTAGTATTAATTTGTATTTATATTTAAGCCATTTTCAGACTATTTTTTAGAGTTACCCTTGTTACCCACATTGATGGCTATGAAACCGCAGTATGACGCTGTCCATCTATACGACACTTTAACAGCTCTCCAGTTTTATTCTCTTCTTTCTTCGTTCACCTATTAGAACTACTAGAATGGCTTTCTCATCGATTTGATCACCCTTGCATTGTTTCATCTAACTTCCAACCAAATGTTATCCGACACCTCATTTCGTATCCACCAACCAAATTGCCAAGCATAGCTTCCACAAATTGATGTCCCTGCTGCAGCAGAAAAGCAAATCTTGAAAAAAGCGTATTGACATGTGTTCTTCTATTTAGTGCCTTGTACATCTTATTGCTACAACAACAGCATAACTCTGAATCTAATTCCACTTTTGGAATCGCTAGGTCATTTTTGGCTCTAAAATAAAAAAAAATTAATTAAGAATTCTGGTGATTGGAATTTAGAGGAATTCGAGCCAGTTTCGCTAAGCCATTTATGATGCAGGTATCCGATTCATTAGGGCATATGTCCCGTTATTAGATTCGCCAAACTGTTTGGTGTATGGCATAAATATCTTAACCTGCCCCCTCTTCTGATAATACCACTAATTTTTAATTTACTTTTTTCTTATTAGCAACTGGGTATAAGTTTTTTGAAACTTTTTATTTTTTTCTTTGTCTTGTCTCTTTTTCTTGAATATTTTTGACTACTTTTGTTATTGTTTTCAATATTTGTTGCACCATTTATTCTGTTGAACAAGTTTGAGTATTCCCAAGCGCTGACTATGCGCCTTTGCTTGCATATTGCAGTACTTGGTTGATTATAGTCGGTTATGTTATGATTGCATTCCGTTAGCTGTAACTACCTACAAAAATACTACAACAATCTCAAATGCCTGCAATACAATATCTGTGGTAACTCTACCCCAAGAAGTGTGCAGCTGAACCAGGTGAGTTGAGTTGCTCTCGTTAACGTTCAATTACCAGGAATGCGCTCCGTTTTGCTTAAAGAGCATTCTGTTGATATTATTTTTATTTATTATACCTTTCATGAACATGAAGTGGTATATTGCCTTTGGTCCGATGTTTGTAATGTTGAGAAATATAAAAGATAGACTCACCATACCGAAGTATGCCGAATTGATCAGGGCGTCGATCTGAGTTTATATAGCCATGTCCGTCTGTCTGATTGAACGCAAACTCGTCCCTCAAATTTTGAGATATCTCAATGAAATTTGGCACAAGGATGTATTTTCGTATTATATTAGACATTTGTCGGATCCGGTATAATCGGACCACTATAACATATATCTCCCATACAACCGATCGTTCGCAATGAGACGATTTTGGTCATTCCTGCCGCAATTTAGAAAGTATAAACGTGAAACTCGGTGATATATATTCTAATATGTCATATAAGATTTCCTATAAAAATCACTTTGATCGGAGCTATATATAGTATATATCCCATACAACCGATCGTTCAGATAGAACGATTTTTAGCCATTTCTCCCTTAATTTCCAATATAAAAACGTTAAACTTGGGATATATATTCTAATATATCATAGAAGATTTTCTGAAAAAATCACTTTGATCGGAGCTATATATAGTATATATCTTATACAACAGATCTTTCAGATAGAAAGATTTTTGGAAATGTCTCCCATAATTTCTAATATAAAAACGTTAAACTTGGTGATATTTATTCTAATATATCACAGAAGATTTCATGAAAAAATCATTTCGATCGGAGCTATATATAATATATATCCCATACAACCGATCGTTCAGAAAGAAAGATTTTTAACCAAATCTACCTTAATTTCCAATATAAAAACGTTAAACTTGAGATATATATTCTAATTTATCATAGAAGTTTTCCTCAAAAATCACTTTGATCGGAGCTATATGTATATAGTATACACCTATCCCATACAACCGATCGTTCAGATAGAAAGATTTTTTGCCATTTCTCCCTTAGTTTCCAATATAAAAACGTGAATCTTGGTGACAAATATTCTAATATATAATAGAAGATTTCCTGTAAAAATCATTTCGATCGGAGCTATATATAGTATATATCCCATACGACTGATCGTTCAGATAAGGGGTGTTTTGCCATTTTTTATTTTATATTTATCTTAAAAATGGTTTAGGTATGTACATCTGTTCACTATATATTTCTTATCTTATACATCCGGTTATTTGGAGATTACGAACGGGGTAAGATTATTGTTCAGCCCCATTCATGAAAGGTATGAAGCCTTCGGCACAGCCGAAGACAGTCCCGTCATTACTTGTTTTTATTATATTATTGCTTGTTCTTTGAAACCGTTTTTTTTTCTTGCTACCTTCTGCTATTTTCCAGTAAATGTTGCATGTTGCAACAGAAGTGCTGAGCTTTATTATTATTTTTTCTAATGTTGGTGTTTGGAAAAAAAACTTTGAAGTGTTGTTGTTGGCCTCTAGCTGCTGACAAGCTGCTATTGGCGTGGTTTGTAATGGTGATGTTGCTGCACCATAATGATTTCTCAAGATGCTTAACTTTATTATTTTGATGTTAATCATCAGTTCTTTGGCAGCATTTCCGGTTTTTGTTGCTAGTGATTCTTGTATTCAAGATCTAAATTTTTCGTTCACTTTTTGTTACATAACACTATATATTTGTTATCGATATGAAGTGTTGTAGATGGCACTTAAATATATTTATTTTTTGCAATACCTAAACTAGTGAGCAGTATAAAGTGCCAACAGTTGCAGCTAAATCCAACTATGGTAATGAACGGAAGAATACGTATACTGTAAAATCGCTCAACTCGATAAAATAAGTCTACTTTTTTGAGTTCTCAAGTCAAAATGTATGTGTCATATCTTAGACTAGAAGGTGGGCAGCGCGGTCTTTGCTCCTCAACGAGGGTGGAATCTATCCCTTAGCCTACCCGATCATTGCAGCGTCTTTCAGTCGGAGGTGGCTGCTATAAATGAGGCCGTTGATAGAAATTCTGTTCACCTCTTTAATAAAATTTGTGTTTACTCCGACAGCCAGGCTGCATTAAAAATGCTTGGATCGGTCACATGTAAGTCCAGGAAAATAGAGAAGTGCCGCAAAACTCTTAACGAGGTCACTGAGCAAATTTCCCTCAGTATGGTATGGGTGCCTGGACACTCCGATATACCGAGAAATGAGATGGATGACGAACTTGTAAGAGGGGCACATCTGTTCCGCTTTCGTCTTCCATCATCTTGGAAAGGATTGAGCATGCCACTCGCTAACTGCAAGCTCACTTTGAAAGGGATTTCCCTTAGGGAAGCGGGCGTGAGATGAAGCAGTCTCGAATCCTGCTACCACACTAAACTCGTGTTGCCTAAATGGGACGCGAGACGCACAAGAAGTCTCCTTCTTCTTGGAGGGGGGACATATCTTTGGTGGTGGGACATATAACCGGCCACATAGCAACTGGGAAACATGCACAATGGCTGGGTGCCACCTATAGTGATTTAGTGATTTCTGCAGGAGCTACAAAAACGACGAGGAGATAGAAACAGTCAAGCATTTGGGCCTAAGTGTACTGGTGTTCGCGCCGGTGCACACTATAACCTAAGCTAATCCAAGCTATCTTAGACTGCGATGGTAGCGTTTGAAGAATGATGGTAAAAAAAAATATTAAATTGACTTTCAGCGCTTACCCTAAGCAATAAGCTGAGACTCTCTGATAAAGGCTCTATTTGATATCTCAATATTACATAGTTTCCTTATTATATCGTCCTAGGAAACTTTTAAAATAATTTTCATAAATATTCGTTTTAATATCTTAGTTGTTTCGATGGACATATGTGTGTAAGGTTACTGTCCAATCAGTACTTTTCTAAAACAAGAATGTAACGAGGTTTTTAGCTCTGCTTATTTTATTTATGTACATACATGCATACATATGAGGCGAGATAACTCCCAACGAGTTTTGAGATCGAGCTTCTATTCCAATTTGTATCGTGCCCATTTTAATTTTCATAGGCATTGGTCGGAAGAAACCTACATATTTTATGTCTACTCCAAACAACATCTGAGAAGCTTTTCACTCGGAGCTTTTGCCAAATCCATGCTGAGGGACGACCCCGCTTAGGAAAACTTCGGTATGGTAAGCGGAGCACGCTACCACCAGAAATGTATTGGCTTGGTTTTAAAATCAATTCACACGATCGGCCTACGTGTTCACCATATCCATAAAGTTCTGCAGAGCATTGCGACGTGTCTTTAAAAATTCACCCCCGAGCAGGATTACAATATAATTACATAGACAACCACTGCCACTAGTTCCAACCCTCATTACGAGTTCGTTTACTACCACTCTCCTTGCAGCTAAAACCGCTCTTTTGCACACAGTTTTTTTCAAAAATCAGCCAACCGGCACTTTTACGATAACCACAATTAAAAAATTTCTATGCACCCCTCTGATACCTAGAAAGTTCTTCAGGGACAATTCCATGTGTTTTGGAACTGCACGTTATGCTTAGAAAAATCCCGTCTCGCGTATACAAGTCAATAAGTGGCTTCAACGTTTTAGCAATCACTGGATACTGACTGAGCTGCAATGTTGACTCCCGAAGGCTTTGGGGGCTATAATCGGTGTTGATGTTCCTTTTCCGGATATACATAGATCAGCTACGTTCCGTTAACAAGCACCATTGGGTTACCAGCCCAATCACCTCGGGAATTATTTATTTTTTATTTACCGACAGAGCCTCGGTTGCTAAATGAAAAGGATACGCCATGGTTAGGTGAGGTTGATCATTGGTTTGAAATGGTATAAATTGCGCTGTCAACCCCTCGAAAGGGCTGCGCTACACAACCCCTTGAATCAATTTGGTATTTTATTCGCCGCTTACGACAGGCTTACCTAGCGCGGGTATAATCTAATCCCCTAACCCGCTGGGGGGACTGAGCTGTAGTCCTTCTTTGATGCATGAGAGCTCAAACTCGCCTTTGGAATAAAGGCAACTTTAGTCATGCCCCACAAGTTTGAAAATGTTAGTTAATCATCAGTAGGAAGTCTCCATGAACTTCGAAAATATAATAATAAATAGCTCCACAAGTTGGATTTCACACAAGGGGATGGCAGGCATCCTGCAGTGGCAATAATTGCTGTCGGTGCAGTTACAGCTCCCTGCCCAAAAGCCAGAAATAGGACTGGCAGAGCGGCAGTCGGACAATTACCAAAGGGTGCTAGCAGTGGAGGATTTGGTGTTTGTTACCGGTAAGACTACCCATATACACAACACATCAAAAAAATCTCCTGAAATTTTATTTGGGGTAACAGCAACAATAACATTTGGTCAATAACTTAAGACGATAGTGGAAACTATTATTAAGAAACGTAGTTTTCTATCCGCTAGCGAATTTTTAAGTCACGTATATTACAACTCTTTTCTAATAGACTATACAAATTTTACATCTCTTCTTACTTTTGTAGCGATAAAGAGGCTCCTCTACGGTTTTGGGGATTTCGATCGCTATTAATAGTCCTTTGTTAGGTGTTGATCCTGTATGCTCTAGAAAATAGAATCATTAGGTAATTTTTACTAAGGTTGAAAAAGATTTGATGTGACTACGTTTAACCTGCTAGGTCATCCTACCCCCTCTTTCTGTGTAGAATTTGAAGTCGCCAGAGCCTGCTTAATAAACAGTATTCGCCACAGTTAGGTGAGGTTGACAATGGGACAGGAAATAACGTCCCCTTGAAGGGGTTGCGTAAAAAACCCCTTGAATTTTATATAATTTTGAATGGTGTGTGTTTGACTCTCTTTCTAGAACAAAACTGCTAACTGTAAGGCATTGACCAAGTCTTCACCAACATGTTCGACGATACAACAATAAAGTTGTACCTTTATTCGAGTTAATATATTAATGCTGCCAAAATAACTCTCAAAAACTTTGGTTTAACTAAAAACTAGCAGTGTACCCGGCGTTGCTCAGGTTGGCCAGATACTAACCTAAATAAGGTGTATTTTAACGCATTCCTTCCCGTTACTGAAAGTCAAGCAATCAGTATATAACATTTTATTTTAACAAAAACTTTTAAATCACTCAATGCAATCGCTTTAACTTTTGGTGAATTCAGTGCTATGACCAAACAAAAGTTCTGCACTTAAATACGTACATGGCGTATGAGTAACTTTTGCTGACATACAAAATTTGTCGCACCACCCAGTGGCGCACGTTAAATTGAAAAAAAAATTTATATAAAATGTTTAGTTCTGAAACATGAAATACCTTCGCCTTGACCGAAGGAACCTACAGCCAAAATTTGGTGTTGATTGAAATATGGGAAATACGTTTCCACAGGAAGCACACACACACAGAATTTGATATTTATATATAAAGATTTGTAATAATTGTTTGCATACAAAAAAGGTGCTGATAAAACCATCAGCAATAATCACGCAACACTGAAACTAACAACCAGTACAGTAACTTACAAGCGATGCTGACACTAATGCCCCACTAAAGTGTTAAAGATCTCAGAAAAGAAAAGGTAACAATAAAAACATAAAATAATGAACAACCAGAAAGTTTAGCATTTTTAACTTGCAAACTAAGATAAAATAAAGCGTAATAAACATAAACAATTCGACTCGTCTTCATGCAACAATCAGCAACTGCCAACAACAAAAAATGTTGCGCTAAAAACTGAAAACTTCAAATATCCAGAAGGCAACCAGTAAGCAGGCGTAATGATGTCATGCACAACGCTAAAAGTAAGCAACCTAACACAAATTTTCCATGTTTGCCTTCTGGGCTGTTAAATGTTGGCCGCGAGCAACAACAAAAATAAACAAGAACCAGTGAACAGTTAACTGCTGCTTGCAAGTGGCTGCTGTAAACCTAAACAGCATAATGAAACAATAAAAAAGCATGGAAAGGAATTTTGCAGCAGCACTTGTTAACTGCCACCCTAAATAACCAATTTACTGTTAACTTTGTTGGTCTTTCAGAATTTTTTTTCTATTCATACAAACTTTACTTTACTAAGTTATTTGAAGCGCATCAAGTGCAAGACAAATATTCTCCTTTGCTTTGGTTGTACTAAATAACTGTACTACTTGTTAAAAATCAGCACATTAACACTTGCGAACAATGTTGCAGTTGTTAACTACGAAAACACAGGTACATAAGTAACATCTTCAGAGTTTACAACAGAAAAAAACATAAAATAGAAACAACAAAAAGAAGAATCCAAATTTTAGCTGAAGCTTTCTAAATGAAGGAAGTTTGCCTAGAATTTGGAGATTCACTTCGTTAAAATGATGGAGTAAGGTAAAGATAGGATTTGAAAATTTTTAGTTTGGTTTTTTCTTCTTTATCTTGTAGCGATAGAGACTCCCTGCAGGTTCTAAGAGTTTTATCCATTTTGGTGGCGTTTTGCCTAGTACTGATAGGGTATTCGATTGAAAATAGCAATATTAAGGTGCTAGCACGATTTTATGTGCCCACACTGATCTAGGTAATCCAACACATAGAATTGGGATGGATAAGTTATAAACCACTTGAAACTCTTGCGCTACACAATCTATTGAATTCCTTGGTTGGTTTTCCCCCGCCTGGGCTATTAACACCATCGCGAATCATCTCGCCAAAGAATATATTCAGGTTGGAGAATCTACAAAAATCTTAAACTAAATGGAGCAGCGTCAAGTTGGCAATTACAGAAATGTGATGCAGGGTGTGTATGTTGAACCCCCGATACAATTATGTGTAACTTTCGCGGCATTCTAATGTATTTACCATATAGAGTTTTAAAAACTCTTTCAGAAATAACTAACACTTATTAAAAACCAAAGGAGACAAAGTTTTATTTCGACGGTTTTTCCTTCCTCTGACGATTGCGCTATTCTTATGCTATTGCCCAAGCCCCCGAAGCCATTCCCATCTTACGCATTGCAGTATGTTCACATCGCTAAATTTCGATAATCGCGCTAGTGTACGGCCAATGATCATAATTCTTTCATTTTCTGTATATAGACTCAAGAAGGTGAAATTTGTGTCGTGACTAGTTAAGATTTAGATATCACTATCCACTGCATACGCTAGCGATTGCACTTTCTGTAACAGATAGCGGCTGAGAAGCTCTCTACCTTCTCCTTTTCATATGCTAGAAGTAATGATATTGATGTTGTTGCTGTATTCACAAAAAACACTCCCGAAGGTAAGAAGAGTGGTGTGGATATAGGCAGTACCTTTCCAGACATGAGTCGGAAACGCTTCGGTATTCACACCTTCGGGGTTGTGGATTTGGTCAGCTCTTATGACGGCATGTCTTTCGTGGAGATTTTCTAGACCTCTTCAACGTCCTTTGGTGCTTCCATAAATTTTTTTTTCACAAATATTAAGTGCTAAGTTAGCAACATACAGGCCGATTCTTTGGAACTGTGTACAGCAATTTGGAATTTCGTGAGCAAAGGGGTAAGGCAACTCTGTCATGAATCAACTGTACATAGATACGACGCTTGGAGGCGTAAAAAAATCATTCTAGTGGAAATCGTTCTGGCAGCAGAGGGT
The DNA here is from genome assembly GCA_029619165.1 of Eurosta solidaginis. NCBI lineage: Eukaryota > Metazoa > Arthropoda > Insecta > Diptera > Tephritidae > Eurosta > Eurosta solidaginis. The sequence goes on along the minus strand of JARSSU010009497.1, from coordinate 54,170 downwards.
TCCAGCACCAAAGGGGGTTTGGAATGATATCCAGAAAAGGACTACCCAAATCTACAACTCTTCTGTTAATTTACGAGGAGTGTTTATTCGATTACAAAAACACATGAGGAAGATGTTGTAATGTAGAAGATGAGTTATCGGGTCTGCGACCTTATGTATAAAACAAAACAAGTTCACTGAAGACTAAAACCTGTCATCCTCTTTTCTCAAACTTTAAACCTAATCGACAATTTCTGCCCCATAGGATTTCTGATTGCTGTTCTCAATATTGGCAGGGCCGTTCAGACTGCAGGTGCTGGGTTGAGGGCTGTTGCTTTTTCTTATCTTATCTACCACACCAAAGCTCATGGGTTCACGCCCCGGGCATTGCAACATCAAAATTTTCGAAAATAGAGGACAATTTTTCTAAACGGGGTCACCCCTCGGCAGTGTTTGGCAAGGACTCCGAATGTATTTCTGCCATAACAAGCTATCAGTGAAAACTTATCTGCCTAGCAGATACCGTTCGGAGTTGACATAAAACAAGAAGGTACCGTTTCGCCAACTTATATCTGGTGCCAAGGAATCCCAAGTGGAAATACTAAAGTTCGGTGGATCCTTTTTTGACAGATGCTAGTGCTCCATTTTGAGGTAAATAAATCTCCTTTTATTGTGATTCGATGAAGGGACAGGGGCGTAGCTTTGGTTATAAAAGAATGATTTTTTTACTACAAGTCCTCTTTTCTTCTCTTGTTAGATTTTGCGAAAGTAGGTGAGGTTCACAATTGGACACGAAAAGCTTTGTATTGCGCTGGCAAACCCTTGTAAGGGGTGCGCTACACAACCCGCGACATTCCTTCGACTTTCGATCGCTGAGTTCTCTGAATTAGGTCGTTGATATGAGTTGTCTTGTCTTCATTAGCGCATTTTCCATCATGCTAAATGTATGCTATTAAAATAAGACGCTCCTCGTTGTTCTCCCTTTTCTTTCGCAAATTTTACATCTCGAATACTTTTTAAATTACATAGCCGTTGCAGTAGACGTGATGAGGCCCACTGATACAACAACAACAACAAAGTGGTTAGGCCGATTATCTTCAGGAGTTTGAATCCCTGTGATTTGACCGTTGCCTTTACAACGTTGACAAAGGGCGCGAGCGGTAAGGAAGAGCACATCTAAATTTAAGATACTTAGATGTGGAATACAATAAAAAAATCTAGTGGTCTCGCATGACCTAACCAAATCTTCATTCTTTTCGAAAACGATTTCGCTACCGACCTCAGCTTAAGAGATTCTTTGACTAGCTTTACGATTGATACCATTCACATCACTTGTAGTTGACTTACTTTTCAACTTGTAAGTACGAAATCAACAAATAATTGTTGACCGTGAATAAATTGAAATCAATTTCATTCATTTAGTCATTTATATAGAGGAGACTTAGCGTTGCAAGAAAAACTTTCCGACTTTGCTCACTTAAACCAAAGAAACTCTTATTTGATTTAAGTCGCTAATCAGCTACATTTTACTATGCCAATTACTAAATCTGCAGCATAATCGACCGCAAAGTGAAAGGCATACAAACACACACACATACAAGGAGCCATTGTAATTTAGTTATTCCTGCAAAACGGATGAGGTGGCATAAATGGCAAGCAAAACCAGTAAGCACCACAGCAGCGCAAAATAATGACCGACAAGTAAACAACTGCAAAATGAACTGCGCTTATAAGTAAAAAAAAACAACAAGGAAAGTTGCACTAATAACAGTTAGAGACAAAGAAATATAAGCAACAAAGTGGCTGACGTTGAATAAACTATAAGCGACAACAACACTAAACAAAGGGGAAGGCAGCCACAATGTCGATAACAACAACAACAACAGCACCAACAAACATATAGCAAAACAAAAGTGGCACAAAAATGAAGGGCACAAAAAGTGCTCCGCATCCTGTACTGACCATACCAACTCGCCAAAGCAGCAGCGGTTGGTCGCTATTTCCATTATCTAGTCGTCTTGTTTTAAATTTGCTGCCGCAATATTAGAATGTAATACCCGTAGCATACATAACGGTTTTCCAAAACTTCAATATATACATACGTATGTGCAACTCTAAAAGTACTCGTGCAACATCATTGCCACTGGGCCAAGCGAGGTACGTTAGTTGGTGCCGGTGATGTCTTGACTTTTGCATCTTTCCTGCACCTGACTAATCGACACTCGCTCGCCTCTCGCTTGAAGCTGTTGAATGTTTCATGTTCGACCTGTCAGCCTGTCATCAAAGGAGGCAACTAAAGCAACAGCAAAAGAAAAACAAAAAGACAAGGTGAAAGGAAGCGTATTCGAAAGCTAAGAACTAGAAAGAGAGGTTATATCGGAAAATGTATGTAAAAAGTGCACTAAATTGGGAATATTGTGTGGCAAATGTTGGAAAGCAACAGCAGGTAATCTTTGTTGGTTCTTTGTAACGGTTTTTGCTAATATGCCGCACTTAGATATATAAAGACGCGCATACAAGTCAACGTGGTAAAGTAGAACTTCGGAGATTAAAGGCTTAGAATTGCTGATTTAATTTAATAAAATAAAAATAAAATAAATGTAAGGCGCGATAACCTCCGAAGAGATCTAAGGCCGAGCTTCTCTTCCAATTTGCGTCGTGCTCCTCTTGATTTTCCCTACAAATTGGCCGGACGGGACCAACATGTTTTATGCCGACTTCGAACGGCATCTGCAAGGCAGATGAGTTTTCACTGTAAGCTCTTCATGGCAGAAATACACTCGGAGCGCTTGCCAAACACTGCCGAGGGGCGACCCCGCTTAGAAAAATTGTCTTCTAATTGAAAAACCTTATTTCTAAAATTTTGATGTTGCTTTGCCCGGGGTGCGAGACCAGGCCAAATGGTGTGGTAGGCGGAGCACGCTACCATCACACCACGGTGGCCGCCGATTTAATTTAATAGTTGGTGTAAAATGTTTAGAAAGTTACAAAGTACATATTTATGTATGTAATTAGTCGTTATACAGACATTTGATATACTAACACAACGTTTTTATAACCAGCTGTGCTAAGAACACGATTTACAGAGCGAGGGAAAGGATTAAGGAGAATAGAGAGAAGGAGGATTAAAATGGAGATTGATGTGGAGATAGAGATGGAGATGCAGATAATTAGAGTAACAAGGCCTTTTCATTTTGTATCATTTCACTGGAATGGTTCCTAACCATGGCTTTCTTCTTTTGCGCACTCGGGTAGGATCAGATAAGCGTTATTATTGAGAATCTTTCTTGTATGCAAGTCTGGGCAAGGCGTTCGTTCGTACACAATGAGTAACATAGCATTTCAGTACATTTATCCAATCCTTTGGTCTTTTATCATTGCTGCAGCCATAACATTTCTGGTAGGATTGTGATTCAAGCTTTAACTCCCACGAGGATATCAAACTCCAAGGCTAGGTGCCTAGATATCTTTCCTACGCTAGATGACCTCTTTCAGCAGCTTATCTCGCTGCACATATTTTGCCTACTTCATTGATCACTTAAAGCGAATATATTAAATAGCCTGAGCACAATATGTACCTAGTCTAACCCGTGTAACTGCGTACTCATAAGTACAATCGCATTCCTTTACAGTCTTATGAAAGTTTTTTTTCTGCGACTTTGCGACGTCCCCACATTTCCCATAAAAGGTCCCGCTTTTCTTTTATCTATATAGCTAAGTGTGTTATGTCGGTTTAAGTTTGTAAGCGAATTTAACTCGAATAGTGAAATCGAAGGTAGATGTATGAGAACAATTATAAGTCCGTCATAAGTAAAATATGGGTAACTAAGCAATGCTTTGTGCACCGGATGTACACTGCAATATTTACACTATTCTTCTTCTATGGTATTTCAGTCTGGTTGGCAGCCTTAGAGAAGAGCCCGAAGCTACAAAGATGGCTAAAGTGCGGCGATCGGATGAAGTCATTCACCCCTACAAAATATCTTTAATATTAAAAAAACGATATAATGCCCAACTATATTCCCATAGAGGACTGAATGTGAAAATGTTGGGAATTGAAAACCCAACTCCGTTGGTAATTTCTCCAACGCCTGCACTACCCCCACCAATCGCGGTAAAATATGCCGGTAGATTGCAATAGCTGTATAAAAATGCAAGCTCGATGGCAGTCATACAGCCAAGCTGCAATAAATGAGCCACATGAAACATGATTTCGCAAAAACAAACAAATTTTGCGGGCGAAAATTTGGCGATTCGAAATTCCTTGCAGAAGAGGGAGTGAGATGAACCACAAAAAGTTCGATTTGATCTTGTCAATTGTCGGGTTGGAACTTGTGATACAGTTACAGTATGTGTGAATCTGTCTCGGCAGTGAACTAACAACATCGATGGCATAACAAAAACAACAAAAACAACTAGTTATCTAACCCTTATAAAGCGGAAATGGTATAAAAATATGAAGGGATGCAAAAATTAAATTAAATGCGGTTGTACTGATATAGTAGCGCTTGGTCAAGAAAAAAATCCGAGCCACTTCGGTACATAAATCGACTGCAGTGCTATAAGGAAAAAAAGAAGAGGAAAAAAGTATGAAAAATTTCCTCTGCCATTGTCCTGTATCATCATTCATAGCTTTGCAGACATTGGGTATGTGTGGAATGGGAGATATCCAGAACTATGGCATAAACCTCGGTGAATCAGTTTTATGTGCCTTGCATAAAGGATGTGAGATTAAAGCTCTTATAAATGGTATAACCTATCAAGAAAGCTTTCGGTAGTGGCAGCCATCCTGACCTTACCTTAACCAAGCGCTTGAAACCGACCCATATTAAAATCTAGTATATTTATACCCAGCTGTACATGTACCCAGGGTATTATAACTTTGATTGGATAACGGTTGGCTGTACAGTTGTAAAGGAATCGAATTAGATATAAACTTCCATATACCAAAATCATCAGTACCGAAAAAAAAATTTATTGAGCCATGTCCGTCTCTCCGTCCGTCTGTTCTTCTGTCCGTCTGTCAGTTAACACGATAACTTGAGTAAATATTGAGATATCTTCACCAAATTTGGTACACGAGCTTATCTGGACCCAGAATAGTTCGGTATTGAAAATGAATGATCGAATGAAAAAAAAACACAAAAAACCAGATTATTTAGTAAATAATACACCTAGAATGTTGAAATTTGATGTATGAACTGATATTGAGACTCTATTAAACTTCAAAATGGGCGTGGCACCGCCCACTTGTAATAAAATCAATTTTACAAATATTATTAATCATAAATCAAAAAGCGTTAAACCTATCGTAACAAAATTCGGCAGAGAGCTTGCCTTTACTATAAGGAATGCTTTGAAGAAGAATTAACGAAATCGGTAGAGGACCGCGCCCACGTTTATAAAAAAGATTTTTAAATGGTTCGTGGACGAATAAAATAAGCGATATCTTTGCAAAAAGAGTTTTGTAGCAATAGTATTTTATTTCCCAATGTATTTTATTTCCGTTTATAATAATAAATAGGAAAACCTTCAAATTTTAAAAAATGGGCGTGACACCGCTCCTTTAACGACTAAGCAATTTTCTATGTTTCGGGAGCTATAACTCGAAGAAAAATTAGTTCAGAATAGAACCATATGTTTATGTATTATTGCGCAGCCTTGTAACAACATAAAGCACACAAAACAAACAAAAAACGGCATTAAAATTGTACAGCCGGGTATGTAATCTTCGGTTTCACCCGAACTTAGACCTCCTTAATTGTTTTTTTTTAATATCAGTGCCAACAATCACCCAGCAATACCATTTGAAATTTTAAAAATAAATGCAAAATACTTTTTTGTCATTAAATTTAGAATGATGCCAAGCTTAATTTTAAGGTGACATTAGAAATTGGAACAGAACAATGGTGACTCTGACATCGTATCTGCTTCCGAACTTTTTTCGCTCTGCTAACAAATATAAAGCGCTGGACACAGCGCTAACACAAAACTTTCTTGGCCAACACATAATGGTGCTTACAAATTTTTTTTTGCGATATGTGCACGGTATTTCTTTTTTTGTATTTTTTTATGCTTTGTTTCTTTATTATTATTATAATTTTTTTTGTTTTTTGTTATCATGCATTGGTTTTTTATAAACCTCCGTTTATGCATTACAATCGCAGTTGTGCACCGCAAATGGTTAGCCGCTTATGGACCATATTCGGTGTGTGGCATATCTGTGAATACAAATAACATTTACTATGCAGGCGAAGCTTCAAAAAGCATATACTTACAATAACAACAAAATAATGTAAAAGCAAGGTATTGGCATTACAATGCTCGCGCTGAGTGGCATTAACGATTAGCAACGCGACGGCAAAAGTTGCAACAAAAAAAATAAAATAAAAAAATTGTAAATGCCTTTGAATTCACCGTTTTCATGGGTGAAGCTGCTTGAATAAATGCAAAGTAGCTGCAATAAAGATTGCTATATAATCGCTGGAAAATTAACAAAAATAAATGTTAATAGTAAACTGAAAAAAAAATTAAATTACATGCATAAAATTCGATTAAAAAGTAATTAGTAGTATAGAATATAATCCTGATTGGGCAACCCTAAAGTATACATAGCTGATGACGTTGAAGTTATGAATATACGCAGCTATAACTTTTTATTTCAATATACTAAGCGATTCGCCTGGGCATTTTTTATACTCAGCGTGCTTTGCACACGAGTATATTAACTTTGATTAGATAACGGTTGGTTGTACAGGTATAAATGAATCGAGATAGATATAGACTTCCATATATCAAAATCATCAGCATCGAAAAAAAATTTGATTGAAACATGTCCGTCCGTCCGTCCTTCTGTCCGTTAGCATGATAACTTGAGTAAATTTTGAGGTCTCTTGATGAAATTTGGGTAAGTAGGTTCCTGGGCGCCCATCTCAGATCGCTATTTAAAATGAACGTATCGGACTATATCCGCGCCCACTTTTTCGATATCGAAAATTTCGAAGAACCAAAAGAATGCGATAATTCATTGCCAAAGACGGATAAAGCGATTAAACTTGGGAGGAGGGTTTACCTTATGACGCAGAATAGAAAGTTAGTAAAATTTTGGACAATGGTTGTGGCACCCCCCACTTTTGAAAAGAAGGTAATTTAAAAGTTTTGCAAGCTGTAATTTGGCAGTCGTTGAAGATATCATCATGAAATTGGGCTGAACGTTACTACTATTACTATATATGTGCTAAATAAAAACTAGCTAGATCGGATTAAGAACACGCCCACTTTTAAAAAACAAAATTTTTAAGTCAAATTTTAACAAAAAATTGTATATCTTTACAGTATATAAGTAAATTATGTCAACATTCAACCCCAGTAATGATATGGTGCAACAAAATGCAAAAATAAAAGAATATTTCAAAATGGGCGTGGATCCGCCCTTTTTCATTTAATTTGTCTAGAATACTTTTAATGCCATAAGTCGAACAAATATTTACCAATCCTTCTGAAATTTGGTAGGCGCATTGAATCTATGACGATAACTGTTTTCTGTGAAAATGGGCGAAAGCGGTTGAAGCCACGCCCAGTTTTTATATACAGTCGACCGTATGGAAGGACAGACAGCTCGGCCGTTAACACGACCACTTGAGCAAAAATCGGTATATGTTTACTAAACTTAGTCCTCGTACTTATCTGAACTCACCTTATCGTGGTATAAAAAATGGCTGAAATCCGACTATAACCACGCACAATTTTTCGATTTCGAAAATTACGAAAAATGTAAAAAAATGCCATAATTCTATACCAAATATGAAATAAGGGATGAAAGGGATTGGTTTATTGACGCAAAATATAATTTTAGAAAAAACTTTGTCAAATGGGTCTGACCACATATGTGGGGCCTTTATGGCGTTATCTCGAAAAGGCGCCCACTTATAGAACTATTGATCACTCCCTTTTAAAATACTCATTACCACCTTTCATTTGATACCCATATCGTACAAACGCATTCTAGAATCACCCCTGGTCCACCTTTATGGCGATATCTCAAAAAGGCCTCCACCTATAGAAGTAAGGATCACTGCCTTTTAAAACACTCATTACCACCTTTCATTAGATACCCATATCGTAAAAACAATCCTGGTCCACCTTTATGGCGACATCCCAAAATGGCAACCACCTATATAACTATGGCCCACTCCTTTTTAAAATACTCTTTAATACCTTCCATTTGATACCCATGTCATACAAACACATTCCAAGTTAACCCTGGGTTCATTTTCCTACATGGTGATTTTCCCTTATTTTGTCTCCAAAGCTCTCAGCTGAGTATGTATTGTTCGGTTACACCTGAACTTAGCCTTCATGACTTGTTATATCAGTATTAGGTTATAAATTTTTTCTATTCAGACTGAAAAATGAAAAAAAAACTTTTTTTATATTAATTTATATTACCTGGCAGACGTTATCCTACCCTATATTTGAAAAGTGGAGTCTCCTTCTCTCCACTATTCTCTATATCAGCGAATAGACTACAGCTTTAATTTTTCTTCCATTTTCGGCTTCCATTTTTTGGCTTCGGCTATTGGATATCCCTTTCAAATAATTACGGAAATATCGCGTATTTATATTTTTCTTCCAGATCCACTTTCACTACTCCCATTGTAAATTAAATTTTTGTTTCATTCACACTCTCATTCTTGGCCTCACTTCCATGACCTCTATCTCTACCATCTAAATTACCTCATATATGTGATCTCTACACCAAATATTGAAAAACCTACTTCAAACTATTATGGAGATATCGTGCGTGGATTAACATTTTCGTTCCCTATGCTACCTAAATTACCTCATATATAGAATCTACATGCATAGCAAACATTGCACGCCTGCGTCGAAAAATTACGGAGATATAATGAATTTCAATAATTGTTTCACTCGCGCTTTCCTCCCACTCCCAAGCCCTCTGCCTCTTCCACCTGAGTAACCTCATATATAAAACTTATATATCAAATATTCGGTTAATTACCTAGATAAAACGAATTTATATTTTTATTTCGCTTCTACTCCGACTTTCATTCCCACTCTTACTTCCACCCTCACTTCCACTGTCACTCCTTCTACCTCTCACACCTAAATGATCCCAAATATGGAATTTACATACATACCAAACAAAGCGAATTTAAAATTTTTGGATCACTCTCACCTACATTCCTGCTCCTAGTTCGACTTTCATTTCTACTCCCTCCAAATCTGCCACCTGATTTTTTGCTTTGGACGACCATAGGTCACACACACACTCACATCCATTTCTACTTATAAGATTACAATTTTGTTTAATGTGTATGCTAAGTTATTTATATTTTTATTTTATAAATTTTTATCATTATAAGTTCACTTTTTTTTGCTTTTGTTTTCAGCAACAAAATGTCGCCATCATTCATAAGTTGCCACAGCGCCGCATATGTGACACGCTGGTTGATGTTGCTTTTGCTGATGTGTTGTAGAAGCTTTGCTGAAGCTTCGGGAAAACCAAAAATGTGCGACGTAGAAACGGGACGAACAAATATTATATTGGATATTGAAGAGAGTCGTGGCGATTGTAAGTAGAAATACAACCTTAAAATATTTTTTATAAATAAAACCTCCTCCAAACAATACCAAGTTCGTTTCTTAAGTCTTCCGTTTATTATAGCAGAAGATTCTCTGTGGTAAATTTTAACTGACAATAAGCTGTGCGGTTTGCCATTTTCAGATACAATTCAAGAATCGCCAATATTTAATCATTTTATTTAATAATGTAAACCGCAGAAAATTTAAATATTTTATCGTGCTAATACCAAAGCTTATTGAGCAAAAGAAATGATAGAGCCATATAAAATGTGACATCTATATCTTAGCACCTCGCAGATTCCGTATAGCCCTTATAACAAAAAGAAAAAGGAGTGAGCAGCAAGTATTCGTAAAGCCAGGTGCATAAAGATATACATTAACTAGATCTCGCCGATTTAAGTTAAACCACAACAGAGGTAACATTACCAGAAATAAATCATCACTGACTTTTTCAAAAGAACTTCGTTGACCTCTTATCGGTAAAAACTTATAACGAGAATTTATATCGTCATATTGTAGGCCTCTTAACGACAGCGAATTACTTCCGTCTAGTTATCGGATTTTTTTCGGCTTCCTATCGCCGAGTCATCGGCTTCTCCTTGGTTTCTTATCGACTTTTTGTTGACGGTATCAAATGTGTAATCATTATAATACTGAAGTTCTAAAGGTATCTGGTCCATATGAAACCGATGAGTCATCGGTAATAAAGCGATGGTTGATAGTTTTCGATAACAAATCGTTAACTTTTTGATAACATGTTAATTTTTTTGCATAGCAAATCTATAGTAAGCCGATAAGAGATTGATAACAAAGTGGTAATTTTTTAATAATATATCGATAATCTTTCGACAGCAAATCGATAACTTTTTGTAATAAGTCGATAATACTCTTATAATAAATTCCTTAATCTCCGATATCAAATCGATAACTTTAACTTTTTGAAACCATATCGATAACTTTAAACACTAAATCGATAATTTTTCGATAACAAACCGATAACTTGTTTATAAAGAATCATTAACTCATCGATAATCTTTATTTATAAAACTTCCACTTATAACACTTCGATACCAATTTGATACCAAGCAAGCCCGAGCATATTCCCTCTTCATATCGACCAACAAACAAAATTTATTTTCTTATAAAAGGACAGAGAGGTAAAACTTGGTTCCTGTTAAGAAAATCCATTGCCGGCTTATGGCAAATGCAGCTCTAGTTATTAACATTATAAGAATATCACGCAAACTAATTTATTTACGTGGAGTGGATCTGTGAGCTCTGGTGGGTACTGTACAGCACACTGCTGTCTACACTAACTATCACCCAAGCAAGTTTGTCAAGACTCCTAGCTAACCTGCTGTGGCTACTCATCCATCAAGAGCTAATAATTATAACTAACCACGCTCCCATTATGAAAGGAATGTTGAAATATTTTAATAAAAGCATTTTTTTAATACTTTTGCGCCCATTTTGATCCTCTGTAAATCAAGAAGTTTATCCAATACATTTTACTCTGTGGTTAAATACAAGAGCTTAAATAAAGTATTGCATGAAATAGACCACAGGTGGAGCCCACCCTTAGGAACAAATACTTTACCCTGGCTGCGTTATTGTACATGAAGGAAGCTATCTAAAATATTCGGCTGATAGCAATATAAAATGCCATCGCGGTTACCGGTCACCACTCTGGCCTCCCGTAACGTGATACAATACTAGTTTCGGATCTGTAGGCCCATGATATATTGCAGATATTGCTCAGGAAGCTGTATGGTTGGGCGGACCCTTGAAGACATTTAATTAGTTCTTTGCACTACTAATACGAAAACCTCTAATTATAACCTACCTTATCTTAGTGAGCAAACGCTATGTCATTGAGCTTAAAAAATTTTGGTTCAAGTTAAAACTTGCAAAGGAATTTTTTTGTGTTTAATTTCTGCAAATTGATATGTCATATCCCACCAGTCAATATTTTTATCAAGGAAGTTGCCATCTTCAAGGATTTCTTGGGCTTTAGAAACTTGGTCTCTAGAAGGAAAAGCGATGAATTGAAAGTACATATCGGCATTCGTTGTGGAACACGCCAGGCACTAGAAAATGTGTGTACGTTCTTTTGAATTTAAGCCATCCTAGTAATAGCACATTTCCTCCAAAACACAACAAACCGAATATTGATAGTTTATGTTACGTACCCTGCAGAAGTAGTGGAAGTGTTCGTACGACGGCTTGCAAAGGTTCCTTCAAGGCTTCTTTAATTTTGGATTTATTTCTCTATAAAACTCAAAAATTCCACTTCTTCTTTGCTATAAATAAACTTAAAAGCCCTTAATTCCTTCAAGTAATACAGATGATCTACTGGACCAATTTTCCTAACTTAAATCTTGAAAAAATGTACACTTTTTAAATAAACAAGGCCATCAAAAATCAAAAATTAAGTTAAATCTTGAAATGAAATATGTCTACCTCAAATTTAACTACCTACCACAGTCATGTCGTGGTAGCTTGCTCCGCCACCATACCGAAAGTCCTGGGTTCAAGTCCGGACATCAAAAATTTAGAAAAAAGTTTTTCTAAGCCGAGTGTATTTCTGCCACGAAAAGCTTCTTAATGAAAATTCTTCTGCTGTGTCTTTCTGTCTTTCCAAATGCATACATTGCGTGTATTCATAGCCATGCATTTACTTACCTATTTTTACCCCATATCAAAAAATTAATTAAATTTGCACGGCTTTCATTACTTTCTGAAGCCAAATTGAGTGCTTTTGTGCGATGAGCTAACTCCCCTAGTAATATAATTAAATTGCCATCATTTTTCTTTGTCATTTTGCATGCTTCTCACAACAATTTTGATTGCCTGCATTATATTGCTTATACTAAATTTAGAAATAAGCCTTTTTCTTGCAACAAATAGAGTTTGCAGCTTTTTACATGTTTAACTTGTTGTTTTAGACTTATTTTCTAACTTTATGCATTTGTATAGATATTGCGAATGGCTTTACATATTTTATGCAGCTAACAAGCATCATTAATCAAAAAGTGTAGCAAAATGTTACACATGTGGGAAGATATCTCGTAAAGACATACGCAAACATCTAAGCAAGCTAAATTTGTTGAGCTATTTTCTTCTTTTATATAGCACTCGTAGATGATCGAACGTGCGCCAGGGAAGTTGCTATTGCTGGCGACGTCAGGTTATCAACTACCATTCAATGGTCAAATGGCAGTTGTTGTAATTGCATTGAAAATTCTGCATTGAAGTATTAATAAAAGACATACAGTTTTCATAGCGCGAAGAGTAAACCATAAAACCATAAATTTGTTTATTTAAACGAAAAAAATAAGTATACGCCACGGCAGCCAAGTACTCCAGCACGATATAGCCAAGCTTACCATATACTATTGCCAAATTTGGTACAATTTTTTCCCTTTAGTATGTAATTTTTAATTATCTCCATTTTTATTTTTTATCAATGATATTTGGCTTAGATTATGTGGTCGTCCCTTCAACAGATCCTTTTCGACTTATTAAAAATATAGAGGACCCCAAAGGTTCTTGACTGTGGCGTCATTTATTTGTTTCGTTTTGATCTTTGCAAATATGTTTTGGGCTTTGGCAAATTGTTTTCATGCAGAGACAGAAAATGGGATCAATTACTCTGGTACAAATTTTTCTTTAATGAATTGTCTGGATATTTATTATCCCTGGGATGAATTTTCCAGGTCTGAATTTTTCAAAGGATGCATTTTCTGTGTAAGAACTTTGGTTGTATTAATGTTCCGGCTATGAGTCGTTCGTGTGATGAATTGCCTTTGGTATGAATTGTGAAGAATGAATTTTCTTTTCTGTAGGCCACGACTTTCTTACATCAGGAGAGAGATTGCAGATCCCTTAGTAAAAATCTCATTTGACACAACTGATTTTCTGTTGATTCTTAAATGTAGATCCTAACGGTCGTTCGTACGTTATTGTCCTCTCTCAGTACTTAGTATTATATCTGTTCGTTCTGCTGGGTTTCTGTCTGTACTGTACTGCCCACTGGAAAATTTGGGTACCTTGGATCGAACTACGCGTTATCAAACTGATTACAAGAGTGTATGCCGGTAATATGGTAGTTCCGGGCTATACTCGGTATTAAAAAGACAGTACTGTGAGACAGTGAAATATCTCCGAGTAGTATTGCAAGCTACGCAAATTTGGATATCCGATCTGTAGCCGAAAAATGTCTCCTGGATCAGGCGCGAACAGATTTTTCTACCCGACTAAGTTGACAATATAAGCAGTCCTTCGAGCTTACTCTTTGCAATTGAGTTGCGATATTTTTTCCCACGATAGGGTGGGAACTGTACTAGTCTTCCACGCGAAGAATAGAAGATTGTTAGTATTCCATGAAACTGACGAAATAATGTGTGAAAATCCAGGAGTTGAGAGGTTTGTTCCACTCACATGAATTCAAGACATCAGCTTTCCAGCACGTCCTGAATAAAAACGGCAAGTGTAGTACGACTAGGCTATTCTCCTGTCCAAAGAACCCGATCCACGTAGTTATGTGTAGCAGCCGTAAAATCCGGAGATTCCTGAGTGGTTAAAGCTATTGTGCACAAATGCAATCGGCTGCTGTTTAGCTTTTTTGCTTGCCCTTGAATTGGTGCTTCTAGTATGAGTAATTGGTCCTGGATATCTTGACCCGCGGAGCTTTCTGGAGTGACAAGAATTGTTAGTTTAAACTAATGACTACTTAAATGGACACAAGGTAAATTTTGGAGATGACCATAAAAAGGGCAACAACGACAGCTTTCAACGATATTGGCATTGTGACCATTCTGCATGCTGAATCGAGTCATAAAGTCAAATCGTATTTTCTCAAATAAACTCAAAAGTATTTGTAATTAAATTATAAGAGCTAGGCGTTAGCAAAAAGAATACAAATAAGTTTATCAAAATAGTCACCAAATAGTTCGTAAATTATCTCAAGAAATATTGAAATTATCACGAAATACTACTAGGATGATCACAACCACGAAGAGAAATCACCAAGCTGTTTGGAATAAGTCCTGAACACAGTGCCAAAAAAAGTCGAGAAATTATCTCAAAATCAAACCGAAAGTAATTCCAAATTATTGTGCTATAGTTTTCAATTTACCCCGAAACAGCCTTTAGACAATCTCAAAAGATCCCAAAATTATAACGAATTAGACCTATTATAGTCTAAGGAATTATTTCGAACTTATCCTAAAATAGTTCCGAATTAACACCGAAATAAATTTGAAATGATCCCAATGAGATACCAAAATGATCACGAGATAATCGTTGAGTCATCTCTAGGTAAAACCGAAATAATCTGCCAATAATTCAAATATACCCCCGAAACAGTCTTGTAATGATTCCAATTAGTTCCCAAAATGATCACGAAATAGTTTCTAAATTATCTGAAAAATAATTTCGAAATGATTTGTGTTTAATTGCGAATTTATCGTGAAATAGTTTGGAATATCCATAATAAGAAATAGTTCTTAATTACAAAGAAAATAACATATATTATTATTATATTATGTGTGAATAGTTTCGAATTGATCGCGAAATGGTTTTGAAGTGATCCCAATAAGAACCCAAAACGAACTGATTTGATTTAAATTTATGATCACGAAATAAGGCTGCAATTATCTGGAAAGCGATTCGAAATAATACGTTTTCAGTTTAGAATTGATCGCGAAACGGTATTAAAATTATCCATGAAATGTCTTAAACTGATCACCAAATGGTACTGAAGTAATCTCAAAAATATTTCCGAAATGATCTGAGAATAGTTCCGAATTGATCAAAGTTACATTAAATAATATCATTAGGATCCTGAAACATTCCGTAAATTATATCGAAATCAATCAAGTTATTCCGATAAAAGTACAAAACTTGTACCAAAAAGTTTCGAAAACAATCTTCAAATGTTTCCAAAATGATTCTAAAATAATTTTTAATTATTCAAGGATCCCGCAATTATTCTAAACTGTGTTTTTTAATGTCTGGATTCCTAGATTACATGTCGGCCACCACAGTCTTTTTAAAATAACAATTATCTCTTCATCAATAGAAACTTGCACATTTTTTGTGAATTTTTTCGGAATGATTTGGTAATTTTTTTTCCAGCTTGTGGCAACCATCAAAGTAACTTAGTTCAGCGCAGCTATATAAAAATTATCGCACAAAATCAACGCATCCATTTTCCATGCCCAACAACTCTGCAGCAGCTGCAAATGAACTTATCGCTAATATTTGTAATTTATAATATGCAATTACAAAAACAACAACTACCATTAGCGGTATATCGATATGTGTACTTCAAAGTTTGGTACTGAATGAGCTCGCCAAGACACTCCACTAATATTAGCCGACAATAAATGAATCAATTTTATACCAATTTCAACAAGTCCACGGTAGGAAGCTGAGCCTACTCCAGCACACACAAAAATGGAATGAAAAAAAACGTGAAAATATAGTAAACTAATGGTTTATATACGCTGATGATGATAATACGTTGCTGAGGTTTTCTATAAGCACTATGAAGCAATACAAAGTGAAGACTATTATCCGAGTATAAAAACAAATTATGTGTTGCAATATTGCAAGCCGCTGCTGGCAAAGGGCTTCAAGTGTGGAACGCATAAAGTTGTACGTGACGCCATTTAGAGACGTCAACCAAATCGCCAAAAATGTGTTAGTAAATATGAGTGTGTGGGATCTGCCGAAAGTCTGATGCACATTTAAGAGATGAGTCCTTTTAAAGTTCCAATTGGTTCAAAAAGCGGCCTCACTATCACCCCCGTGTTGACGAGGCATATCCAAACATTTTATAAATTTTTAACTCCCGGACCTTGCATATATACCGATCATAAAGGCATAGGAGCTATTGAAAGGGCCGATGAGCTGGCAAAGGAGGGCGCGACTTGCTGAGTTGGCGATAGATATCCCAATTCGTTTAATAGAAATCAAAAGGAGACTGGAGCTGTATATAATACATCAAGCAGGAAAGGCGTGGACAAAAGCGCAGGGCTGCAACATTTCTAGATCATGTGAAAATCCTACGGTATAAGACTCACAAAATGGCTCAAGGCTTACGATGGGTATACTAACTGGACACTGCCTTCTGGCGTCATATGCTTATAAGTTAAGCCTTGTTGTTGTTGTTGTTGTAGCAATAGGTGCGACCGATCACAAATTTTCATCAATGTTCTCTAACGGGGGTTCAGAAAAACTTGCTGTTTCAATAGGGGTGGACCATAGTGAGAGAGGTGTTAGAGGCGTTGGTTCCACATTACAATTTAAGAGATGGTTGGTGTCATGTGGGGTTGATCTGGTAAGAGTTTAATTTGTTACAGTACCCAGGACGAAGTTGAGGTAGAGTGGCGCGCGTTTCCCCGGGAGAGTGTGTTCCTCTTCTGCGAGTTCTGGGTATTTTTCTTTACGAACTGATTCGCCGGGCAATTCCTGACATAGAGGTCCGACGCCTGTTTGTGGATTGCACTGGTGACATGCTTGTGCTTTTTTGCTTCATACGGCTGTGTTATCAGGTGCCATATTTCCTCATAATGCTTACGGACATGACCCCGCAAGCCCCTCATCAATTAGATTTCTGTTGGGATGCCCAGGTCTCTGGGTTTTCAACAGAAGCTGTTTGTTCATAGAGGAGTACTCTCTCCCAATTATGTAGGTGGTGTTCTGGTGACATAAGGAGACAGCCCGTAGCGGTTCTTAGGGTAGTATTTTTCCAGTGTAAGTGGTAATGAGCACTCCTTTGTCTTTTCCCCAAGTGCTGCCGGCAAGAGATTTGACGCTTTTATTACGGGTCTGGATTTAGGGAACAGTTGCGGTTGCATGCTCTCCAAAATGAAGATCCTGATCGAACGTCACACCCAAGATTTTTTGGGTGTAAGACACTCGGTAGCGTAATTCCATCAACGGGGATATTCAATATGGTCGACATTTAGCACGTCCACGTTGTAGATAAGGTCGCCGATGATTTGGTCGTTGACAGTGTCAGGTTTAGCGGGGCTGGAGAAACTTGAGAGATCAGGGATATAGCTGTTTATTTTATTACAAAGCTCATCAATGTGTACGCATGGGCCGTTGACCATTATTGTGCAGATAAGTTAAGCCTCGTCAGTAACTGCAGGTGTAGAAAGTGCGAGCTGCAGCCAGAAACGGTTAAGCACGGTCTGCGTTCATGTCCTGCTCTCGCCAAGTCAAGGCTCCTAAGAGTGTCCAGATCTTGAGGCAGCAATTAAGCTTAATTCTAGAAAACTTCTTATTTTCCAAGAGGACGGAGTTATTCTATGACACAAGTTCTGGTACTTGATTGATGTTCCTCCGTTTAGTGATCTAACAAATGCTGGTAACACTATGGACACATTCTGCCTATGTGGAGTTTTTGTTGACCGGCCAGTTCAACTTAACGTAACGTAACTCCCGCAGTTACAGTATGGAATCCTAATAAAAATATTTCATTTAAGTTAAGTGCTTTCCACTTTTTTAAAGTAGTACTCCCTAATCAAGAATCTAAAATTATAAATAACAGAAAACGCGCCATTGGTTAGTCCCCACCAACCAATGGCATTCGCCTTTTAGCTCAAGCAAAAATATCGCTATCTCTGCCATCTTCTTCTCAAGTTTCTTGTTATATTTTGCCTGAGTATTGTGTTGCAAGTTCCCAAGTATAGCAGCATCTGCCATATGATTTGTTTATATGTTTTAGATCACGTGCGTGCCACTGTGCACACCTCTTTTAATATGTTGTTGCTGTTGATTATTTGATTCATTTGTGCTACTATTGTTGCTGTTTGTGTGTTGTTGTATGAATATTACAATTGCGATTGTGTTGCTATAGCAAAAGCAGTTGAATTTACTTGTATATACCTGCCACTTAACTATTGCTTATACATATATACTACATTAGTGAATACGACAACACTTCTTATATGAAGATTGTATTTTTTTGCAGTTTTATCTTGAAGAACTATTTTTCGTGTTCACTTAAACCAATTGCGTTCTCCATCTTACCATTACGGTTTCACATGCCCACAGGTTATATAAGCCTTAGTTCTAGAACTCAACCTCTTGCCATTTGCACAGTGGTAGCAAAAAAACAACAAATTTTTATTATTTTTACATCGGCCACCGTGGTCCACCTACCACACCGATGATCCTGGAGTCACGCTCCGGGCAAAGCAACATCCAAATATTAGAAACAAGTTTTTTTAATTAGAAGACATTTTTTTGGCAGGCACTCCGAGTGTATTTCTGCCACGAAAAGCTCTCACTGGAAACTCCATGCAGATGCCGTCGGCATAAAACAAGTAGGTCCCGTCCCGCCAATTTGTAGGAAAAATACAAAAAGTAACACGACGCAAATTGGAAGAGAAGCTGGGCCAAAAATCTCTTCGGAGGTTATCGCGCCCTACATTTATTTTTTTAAATTTTATTTATTAGGAAGTTCTTATCTTTAGTTAATAATTCAAAATAGAGAAAGTGAGTTATGATCTGTATATCCTATGTCATTGATATTTGTACTTAGGATCAGCCCCCTTGGGAGACTCGCAACGGATGTGATTTCAGCTCAAACGCAAGGGGAGTTCACTTTCACGCAGAAGCTGACAATAAAGCATGCGCAATAAAGCAATGCAGTCTTTTCACCCACTAAGATTGATAATAGAGCATTTTCTTCGGAGTAATTCGGTCTCATCGTGGAAAGTTGGCAATAAGCTTTGTTCTTATAGGCTTTATCGCCAAGTTCTGAATGTCGTATTTTAAGCTAAGCATGGCTTTTTCAGTTGATTCGCCCGGAAGGCCAAAGAAAAGGGTATCACATCCCTTTATTGTACAGAGTAATCTGATGAATGAATGGTTGGAAAATCAGATGCCTATCGTTTGTGGATAATAGTTGATAATTGTAGGATTGCATTATGTGCTCAATCTTTTTTTTTAATGTTTGAAACTACATCAGAGTAGGCTGAACGATGGCATTAGATCTAGTATAAATGTGATTTGTAGTTGTAGAGTATTTTTGTCGAAGACGCGAACGGACATTCCGATTCGATGTGACGAAAACATTGTAATCACATCCCCTAGTTGTAATGCTGGTTATCCTGGTGCTCAGAAAATGTTGTTCACAGTCCATAATTATGGAGTTGTACCATGTATCTGATGGTGTTCTGAGGGTAGGAGAACTATCAAGGAATTGGAACTCACGGTGGAGTTGCGTGCAACCGGATACCGTTATCCATAAAATGGAAAAGCGCTCAACCCTATAGACCTTGTAATTGCCAAAGGAACACTTTGTGTTTATACATTCAATTGCAAGCTAGTCAATGATTGGCGTTGATGTGTTTTGCAGGGAACTTGGAGTTTTTCGTTGAATTGATCACGCAATAAGATTCGTGCGTATGACACCGTGTAGTTATGCCTTACGTGGCACGTATTCACGTTAAGTATATAATATTAATTGTGATCAAGCCTTTATCCACCCCTCCGTTTTCACAAAAAAGTAAAAAATAATATTTCATTGAATTATATAGCTTAATATATCAAATACGGTACTGAAAAATTCCGATAATGTCCCTAAAACCATATCGAAATGGCATCGAAAGGAATCCGAACAAAAAACCGAAAACTTCCGCAATACTTAGTAGTGAAATAATTACGAAACCAATCCTGGAATGGTTCCAAAATAAAGCATTAAATAATCCCGAAATTACCATTAAACCATTTCGTAGACAATTCCGCAATAGTACTTAAATTATTCCCGAACCAAACTCGAAATATTCTAGGGTTAGTCTCTAAGTAATTCCGAAATAGTCCCCAAATGAAACACTACGGACTTATTCAGTCTATATGAGGTCATGAGGACCGGCCGGTTCATCCTCAAATAAAACCGAAACTATTCCCAATTTATCAAAAAATAATCCCAAAAAATGTCTCGAAATTATCAAAACTAGTCCAGAGAAAGTATATATTATTCCATCCTTAAAACTAATGAATTTATTCTTAAAACAATTTCGAAATACCTCAAAAAACTTTCAAAATGGTCAACGAAATGATTCCAAATAGTCCCGAATTGTTTCTCAAACTAATTTTAAATTATCAGAAGATAGTACCGAAAAACATCTAGAAATTATCCGAAGGCAGTACCAAAATTATGCGGAACATACCACGAATTTATTCTGAAAACAATTTCGAAATTTTTCAAAAATTTCAAAATGATCCACAATAGTCGCGAAATGATCCCAAATAGTCCAGAATTGTTTCTCAAACTATTATTAAATTATTAGAAGATAATCCCGAAAATATTCTCGAAATTATCCGAAGATAGTATCAAAATGGTCCCGAAATTGTTCCGTTATGAGTTCGATCAAAAGTTTACACCGAAATTATGGCGAAAAGAAAGCTCATTTTGTCAGGTGATAGTTCTGAACAGATCCAACTATTCAGGAACAGTCCCGGAATGATCCCTAAAAATAAATGTAAGGCGCGATAACCTCCGAAGAGATTTTAGACCGAGCTTCTGTTCCAATTAGCGTCGTGCTTCTTCTAATTTTTACTTCAGATTGGCGAGACGGGACTTAATTGTTTTATACCGACTCCGAACAACATCTGTAAAGGCAGATAAGTTTTCATACATACACTCAGAGTGCTTGCCAAATACTGTCGAGTGGCGACTTCGTTTAGAAAAGTTTTCTTCTAATTAACAATTACAAGTAGCCCCGGGAAAAAAACTTTTTGGCGCATCTTACATTACCAAAATAACTTTCAACTCAATCTTGATGTGAACTAGACAATGGACATCGGACTTTCTCCTGCCAGGGCTGATTTAGTTGTGACTTTAGTAGGCAAGCTTTAGCAGATTGCTATTCAGTCTTTCATAGTAGTTTCGAGAACAACTTGATACAACATTAATGGGAGCAAATCTATAACTCCTCGTATGATGATGTACGGAACGAGCACTTCCGAAAAACGAACACCGCCGAGTAGAAGTACATAGCGAGCGCATGGGAATCAAAAGGAAGCTACAGGCACGAGAAGGAAACTTAAAGTGTTACCACCCTTTTTGTAGACACCTTCTACTTAACCTAACCAAATACCTGTAACCGACAACAGCCTAATCTTCATTCCGTATTCTTCCGTTTTAGTTTTAATGCAGTTAAACCTGCCCACAGTTCAAAAACTTATTTAAATGCTTTTACTGTGTTCAGTTCAGCCGCCTTTTGCGGTTTGCCGATTTTATGAACAAAGAAAAATCGTTTTTAAACAATATTTTGATTGTTATACCATTGTTGAGTGTTGCAGGCATAGCAAACAAACAAGAATATATAACAACAATAATGACAAAGTCATTGCGTATATGAGAATAGTAATCTTCTGCCAGCTATCGCATCAGCGATGAGATCTACAAATTTATTGCACGCATTAGTTACAGCCATTTGCCAAACAACATACAGACATTCATAGGCGAAAGATTCAGAAAACTAGTAACTGAACCGGAATTCTAAGCGCTGCGATTATGATGCGCTTGATTCTGGGATTGGGTTTTGAATAACTGCGACTTATGTGGAAGATTTTTTTAATGGGCCACAAACTTTTCCTCTGTAAAACTCTTCCTTCTATTTCGTACAACTAATATTTGTTCTTCCCAAAGTGTCTGGCTATTAAGCTTGTAGAAATAAAGGTGTGAGTAACAACTTCTCGTGAAGTTCAATTTCTAAACCTACAGATGTAGGTCTAGAAAACAAGTGTTTTGTTCTACCCTCGCAAAGTAATTGGAGTTGAACATACGCAAATTAGCCAGAAGCAAATAAATTCGGTGTGAAAAAAACTTAGTGAAAACAAGTAAGGAAAGCTAAGTTCGGGTGTAAACGAACATTACATACTCAGCTGCCAAATTACAACTTGCAAAACTTTTAAATTACCTTCTTTTAAAAGTGGGCGGTGCCACGCCCATTGTCCAAAATTTTTACTAATTTTCTATTTTACGTCATAAGGTCAACCCACGTACCAAGCTTCATCGCTTATATCCGCCTTTTGTAATGAATTATCGCACATTTTCGGTTTTTCGAAGTTTTCGATATCGAAAAAGTGTTGGTGGTGTTATAGTCCGATTTCGTGCATTTTAAATAGCGATCTGAGATGAGTGCCGAGGAACTTACATACCAAATTCCAATAAGATACCGCAAAATTTACTCAAGTTATTGTGTTTAGGCACGGACGGACGGACATGGCTAAATCAATTTCTTTTTTCGTCCAGATCATTTTGATATATAGAAGTCTATATCTATCTCGATGAGTTTATGCCGTTATGGGGTACCGTTATGCGAACAAAATTAAATATTCTACTCTGTGAGCTCTGCTCAGATGAGTATAAAAACTTAGTCGGCTTCCTATCAAAGTAACCGATTCCTACAGATTATTCTTTTATTATCGACCTAGTATCGATAACGAATTATTATCGTCGAGTTATCGAATTTCTACCAACCTACTAACGACGTGTCATCGGTTTCTAATAGAAGTGACACCGATTTTATATTGAAGTTTTATCGGTATCGGCTGCATAACAAACCGATGATTCGTCGTTAGGATATCGATAACGAGCCGGTACCAAATTGGTAACACTCCGATAAGAAGTGTGCCACAATGGTAACAACGGGATTGTGTCGCACCTCCACTTTTGTTTGACGTTTATATATCAAAGCTCCCTTCACCACCAGAAGCAGTTACTATTGTTTCCCGACGCCGATGACTGCACTATAATTGCAACAGGTCCCATCCGTCAATGAACCATGCTATACAATCAATGACTATCTCCACTTTTTTCTCCTCGCGAAATCTGACATTGTCAGATTGACGCGCATCACTCAAGCTCATCTTCGGTCTGGATACTGCGATAGGTAAACTCTTACTTATCCAGAATCGACCCTATATGCCCAATGTATGAGGCGCTTGTAATGTATCCCCACATAACCCCAACCATATGTTCAGTCGTAATGTGGAACCAACGTCTCTAATAACCTTATATTTTCGGTTCAAACCTGTTGCATCTGCAAGTTTCTTCGGACTTCTGTCAGAAGATATTGACGACAATTATGAGTGGTTGCACCTATTGGATGGGGCGAAGAACTGCTACAACAACAACACAAAACAACTCATTACTTCTCAATGTTAAATCGAGCACATTTTTTTTAATGTATCGATAAACTTTCCATAAATAACCGATACGTTATCCATAACTTTTCGTCACTTTTCGATAATAGTTCGATGAAAAATTTTATAGAAAATGGATAAGTTTCGATACCAAATCAACATTGTTTTGAAGACAAATTCTTAACTTTTCGATTAAAAATCGATACAGCTGATACAAAAATTATAGCACCCGATAACAAAATCGATAACTTTTTTTTCAAATCGATTAATTTTAAATAACATATCGATAACCTTTCTCATTAGTTTCTGATAACATATCGACAACTTTTCGATAAATAATCGATAAATTTTTGATAGCAATCGATAACTCGTGGAAAAGCAATTTCTCGCCTACATAGTTCCCACTTTACCGCTGATACAAATATTAGAGCACCCTGATAACAAATCGCGTAAATTTTCAATTAATCTGTAAAAGAATAATGTATCGATAAACTTTCCATAAATAACCGATACGCTGTCGATAACTTTTCTTTACTTTTCGATAGTAGTTCGATAAAAACGATTTTATGGAAAATCGTATAAGTTTCGATACCAAATCAACATGTTTTAAAACACAGTTTGTTTACTTTTCGATTAAAAATCGATACCACCCCGATTACAAAAAGATAACTTTTTTTCAAATCGATTAATTTGAATAACATATCTATAATTTTTAATTAGTTTCTGATAAACATATCGATAGCTTTTCGATAAAGAAACGATTAATTTTTATAGCAAATCGATAACACGTGGCACGATATACCATCTTACATAGACCACACTACGCTTGTATTCTAAGTTCCAATCCCACACACTACGCATACAGTACAAACTACATTCTGGATTGCCACGAACTGTGAGCAAAGATGTTAACACATCAATAAACGACTAGTCCAAGTCGCTACTGAAATGAAATTTGGACTACTCAGTATTACAAATTAAGTTGCCTAAGTACATCACATATCTTCTAGCTTCATTTTATTTAAGGCAACTCTGCTGTTATTATTACTTCTTATTTGATTCCCTTTTTCAGCTGAGCTCTGCAATTTCAACCCGAAACAATTGAATAAGCCATCGGCGATGAAAAGAAAAATATTGGCGTGATTGTAGTTAAATTAACAATTGCTTTTGTATGTTTAAAGCGCAAATACTTACAAAAGAAAGAAATATATGCACGTTCATATATATTTGCTTTTGCCTTTATCATTACATATTCATAGCAATAATTGTGCAAGTTTTTATGGGGGGAAAAACAATGCGATAAAAGATTAATTTAACGATTACCTTTTCATAAATTTACGCTATGTACATATGTTTGCACATTTTGCATTTTGTTTGCTACGTGAAAATTGGTTTGGCATCTTTGCATCCAACAGTAAGAAGGTGTCTGTGGCTATATTGCGCCGCAGGCTAATCAACGAGCGAGTCACAAACTGGGAGAGTATTATTTTGCTTGTCTACTGCGGTGAATTGATACGATTTTTCATTTTGTAAAGTAAGTTCTCTTTATATTGGCTTTTGATACTCATCCTAAATAACAGGAAAGAGATCCACAAGAAACTTCATGCCGTCTTCTATTCCGATTAAGCAAATAGATGAATGAAATTTTATAAGCAATCATAAAGCGTTCATTCAAACATTTTCACTAAACTGCTAGGCGATTTTCTGGTTGAGAGTTCCAAGGGAGATCGTGCATTAACCCCTCAATTCTAGTTGTTGACTGTTCTGAAAGTGTCTCGAACGAGAAATCTTGCTAAAGATGTCACAGCACCCAAATGAGTTTGTCCTAAAACTAAATTTCACAAGGTGATAAAGCAAAATGTTTCTAATGTAAGTCTTTCTTTCTTTGATGCCAAATTGATTGATTGAAGTATAATTCGAACCATTTTGCTAATAATTGATTCAAGTCTTATACGGAGCATTTTGTACTATATGAGATTGGCAGTATGAATCTTCCGCCGTTGAGAACCCACATGGAAAACGATGTGACCGTATCATCCATCACTTTTCGTACAGCTCTTATACGCCTCGATCGAAAAGGGATAAAAAAAGTTCGCTTATCGGTCCTCGTCCAATGCAAATTGGAAGAGATGCAACTAAAATCTCTTCGGAGGTTAGTGATGTTAACATGAACTGGACTTGTAGACAGGCTCTCTGATCCTGTTCACGTCGTAATCGGACATTTCTTATTGATGATTTAACATTTAACGGCGAAAGGTGGCAGTTTTCTTGTCATTGTAGGTGGAAAATGAGGCTTGTTGCCTCATAAACAGCATTAACCATTATTGTGGTGCGTAACACAGACGATACGTTGCAATTGTCTGATGGATGTCCCATTTTCATGTTGCTGTCTGAAGCCTTGTATGTGAATGAAGAATTCAAAGCCATAAGCTCTATAACGCGCTGATAAAATGTTAATATTTTGATCCGTTACTTACTTTCGTAACATGAATCCGCTGGTCCTTTCGATCCCTTGTAATTCATCTTAGAAGATACAAATCGAGTTTCGCTTTAGATAGAAAGAGTGAGCAAAATTATTTATCTTTTGTGATTTCGGCTCAAATAATTTACTTCCGGCATCTTTATGATAGTCTCTGCGCCGGTGGGATTTCATCAGTTCGAAAGATGACACTAGCCTCGCTCGCTCGACTTCTGCAGGCACTGCTTTACGCTCCTGTCCCCTAATAACTTTAAAAGGTCGTATTCAAATTCCTTCGATACGGTCATGCAGGATGTCAAGACCATAGCGGGAACATATGGACAAGCGAAATGTGTTAAGTACTAACTTTAGAACTCCGCATGGGCGATTTTGCAATTTATTCCCAAAAATTTTGCTAGCTAAGTAGAAGATTGAAGTTGGGCGTTCAACCAGAAAACTACTTTTTGCTAGATACGGTTTTAATAAACGACTTGCTGAAGCTTTGCTCTCACGTCAATACCCGCGATGCATCCTTTTCAAATCTTCGGCCCCCAAGCACAGTGATAAGATACCAGAAGCATCTTCATAACAGACTGTGTAATTTTCAAAGTTCGACCTTCAAAGCAAAATAAGGGTTTGTCCAAAATTTTATACATCGTTGTCAAACGACATAAAATATAAAAAAAGTAAGGCGCGATAACCGTCGAAGAGATCTAAGGCCGAGCTTCTCTTTCAATTGGCGTCGTGCCTCTTGATTTCTCCTACAAATGGCCGGGAGGGACCTACATGTTTATGCCGACTCACGAGCGGCATCTGCAAGGCAGATGAGTTTTCACTGAGAGATTTCATGGCAGAAGTACACTCGGAGCGCTTGCCAAACACTACCGAGGGGCGACCCCGCTTAGAAAAATTTCCTCTAATTGAAAAACCTTATTTCAAAAATTTGATGTTGCTTTGCCCGGAGTGCAAACCCACAGCATACGGTTGTGGCAGGCGGAGCACACTCTACCATCACACGACGGTGGCCGCTGACCCACATACTGAGCCAAATATACCGTACGTCAATCCGTCTAAAATTATGGGATTGCCACCACAAAATCTCACTGAAAGGATCCTTTATTGATAAGTCTCAAAGCAGCTTTAAAATCTTAAAAAAAAAGATGCGCACTGGACCACGTCATACAATTACTCATGATTGCAGGGTGGTGCACTGGTCAAGCGTCTTTTCTTCTTAGCAACACATCAGGCGTCACTTTCACATGATTGAGCGTATTTCTGTTGAGACAATCATCGATACGAATTCCTTATCTGAACTAACCTCAGGAAAAACGTTTGATTGTCAATCTGAGAGTCTCGAGATGTATACGCTCACCCTGAATATGAGAGCACCTACAGCGCGCGCGCAAAACAAAATCTCAATGTGCCGCGTCCATCAAAAAACGCACAATTTAACTTAGCGGCGCCCCATTATCAACGTAATGTCAATTACTCGTATAAGACTGTGATGCTTGTTTTGTTTAAAAGACACTGTCATGCTCACAACTCGCCGAAGACGCGAAGCACTGCGTATGATGCCCGATAGTATGATGTAGATCGCAGGATGGTACCAGTAGCTGTGTCCACCCTAGAGAGTAAAATAACTGCAGCAGAATCAGTCCGCTATAGCACAGACTGGCTCAGCTAAAAGCTTCTAGTGTCCACCTGCCATGCAGTTAATTATAAAGTGAGATTGAATAAAGCCGCGGTATACTCTCCAAAACGTGCTCGAGCATTTCAAGCGTCGTTATTAGTAGGATCTACATACTGAATTAGGTTGTCAGCAGCAGTTTAGTTGTACATCGCTTACAAACGGCGGTTACTCGTCAATCCGGGAAAGCACGTAAATTATGCTCAGCGCAGCTGCAGTAATGACTCAATCATCTTCCTTCAATCTGACTGTAGGGTACTTATGTGTCACCGTCCTATAGAAAAGACTAGTAGATACTGAATCGTGCTTCGCCGTGATGGTGTAACTGTATCGCGAGATTTATTTATATCATTATTCACAAACATACGTGAACTTACTGTACTCAGAGCTCAATGCCAGATACTACATATGATAGTCAGCTACTGCGCTCATTACGATTGCATCATCAAAAAGCTTGCTGAGAACGCACCCGTACAAACTGCAGGTAGAGTTGTTTTTAGTTATTGCACATTCTCGCAACGTGACGATAACATGTTAGCGAGTTCACGTCGAAACTTTGACATAGCGGCAGATCCTATTTAGCATTGTACAAAATACAAGTAGTCGTATAAATTTATATATGTACGTGTAAAAAATGCATACGCTTGCATCACTTACAATAAAATGTAAGATATCTATCTTTACCCTTTCATGCAACAATAATTCCTATACAAACTTGTCAACGGCCCGGCTGGCCGCACAATCTGTAATTAAATGCGTTACGTTCATTGCAATTGCATTGCGTCACTTTTACATTTGTTGTTCAGTTGTTCAAGTTGCTACCGAAAAGGACACTCCAATGCGCGCAGTCTGCGAGACGATAACCTGCAACGCATATTTATTGCCGTACAAATGACATGTCAGCGCTATAAACGAACAAGCACATTCGATATATTTATTATATTTGCAATTGTGAAGAAAATATGTGTTGCACGTGAATATAAGTGTATTCAACATTAGCTATAGAGGCTCAGGAAGTATTTCCAACATAGGTCTTTTTCTTTCTTACGAGTAAATGAAACCCATTTCAGGCGCAATGGATACCATTGGTGCGCTCCGAATGGTTTGAGTTGCATCTTTGGGAGAAATATAGGGTTGAGGTTTTCCCTCTGAAAAGCGAACCACCCTATACAATAAGCGTTAAAATGTTATATCAAAAGTTTGATGCAAGAAATGAGTTGCTAAGTAAACGCGTCGTTTTGATCCCAAAGGCACAGCTTTGGCTGCTCTAATCATAATTTCTAGGAATCCCCTCACTGACTTTCCCAGATTTTTTCTCTACGTCAGTAAAGTCCGAAAACTCGACCCGCATGTGATTTACTTAGGTAATCAAAGTTGCTCACGCCGTGTTGGTAAGTGTGGGACTGTTCGAGAGTTAAGTACTCCAAGACTAATTTAATTTGCAACACGATTATCCTAGCACCAAATTGGCATCACAAAACTGGAAACAATATTTGAACCTGAAAGCTCTAAACAAAAAACTGGAGTGTGTGGAATGTCAAACAAAGTAATTGACAAAAACAAATCCGGCATTATCAACGATTTGCAACAGATCTCGCAACACTGAATAAAATATAGTTGGTAAGAAGGAATAGAAGTAGCAATTAGCAGTCAAACAAACACGCGCTGTGTAGCTATATGGTTAGCGCAGCGTGCCTAAAGCGTAATGATAATGGAGGCCTAGCACCCTAGAAATGGATCATCTACGCACTAAGGTAGGTTGTCTGAAAAATTTTCTACTTTACTATCAAAAACAAAATACAATTATAGAAAAATTAAAAAGTAACATAATTATCATTTGAAAAAATATGTTCTAGCCTTGAGCTCGAATCGAACTTTGAATCATTATCAATAGGCGATAACACCAAAGCAAAAACTGGAGCGGAAACTAGGATTGATACGGAACCGAAACTGATGTTGAAACTAGAGCTAAAATAAACTGGAATGGAAATTAGAAACGAAATTATAGCAAAACTGGGCGGAAACTATGAATTGAAACTGGAATTGAAACATAAACGAAAAATGTGATTGAAACTATGAACCATCATGGAACCGAAACTAGAAGGGAAATTAATCCCTAACTGGAATTAAAATGTATTCACTTGAAAAAAACTGAATCTCAACTGGAATCAAATTTGGAATCGAAACTGTAATCAAAACAGGCAGCGAAACTTGGGCCCGACACTGAAGCGAAATAGATCGAAAATGAAAGCAAAACTGGAATCCAATACTGAGTGAAAACTGATTAGAATTAGAAACAAAATCGGAAGCTAAACTGGAACTGGAAACTCGAGATTGAAACTATAGGCTAATGAAACCGCAACTGGAATCAAAACTGGAATTTAAACTGAAATTAAACAGAATCACTAGATCGAGACTGAAATTAAAGCAATAAACGGAACTGGAATTAAAACGGAAACAATGGGTGAATTAACTGGAATCGAAAACTGCAACCGACACTCGTATCGGGTGTGGAATCAACATTACAGCCGGAGCTGGAAATGAAATGGAACCTAAAATGTAACGGAAACTAGGATTAAAACTGCAACAAAAAAAAGCTGTTATCGAGTCTAGGAGCGAAATTGAGATGAAACTGGAACCGAAATTGGGACAGAAAACTAAGGTCGAAGCTAGAAATGAAGTGGAAATCGAAACTAAAAACAAATTGGAACCCAAAATAAAATAAATTTTAATGGAAAAAAAATAAAATCCAAAACCAAACTCGGACAGAAATGTATACTGAAGCCTGAACCAAAACAGGAATCAAAACTTTAAATAGTTACAACAAAAAAATTCATTTATAACTGCAACGAAATTGAAAGCGGAATATATCAAATGATGCCAGCCTTGCATGAAACTGTAACAAGAATCGAAACTGAAAACATAACTGCGTACTGTTACTGATTCTGAATAATCATTCATGGTTTTAAAAAGTTATATTCAGTGACACTGTTTGTATTGATGATTTTAACAACTCACTAGGTGACATGTTTCTAAGTTACGGACTCAAGGGATGGGTTGTGTCACCTGTTCATCTATTAAATTCTGTATATATTTATTTTAGTATAGTGTGGCGACGTGTAGTAATTCGATGCGTCACTGTTCTGCAAGTAAATAAATGCACAACAACAGCGAAGTAAGCAACCACACAGATGTGCATGTAAACAGCAAAGCAGGCAGCACACACATACATGCAAACAGGAAAGCTAAGATCGAAGAGATAAGTTCACATACGCACATGTAGTCATCACCTAAGAGTAGCAGTATAACTCATAGACAAAAACGCATATAATAGAAGACAGAAGTAAATACCACATACAGAAAGCAGAAAGAAATAAGCAGCTTTTCAGCGAGAAAGTATCCGTGAGAAAGTCTAAACCCTTGGAGAGACATGTGAACGACGCAACAGAGAGTATAAAAGCAGCTCAAGCTGAGGAGTAATGAACAAGTTTAATTTTAGCGCGCTATAAGTGAATTGCGCAATCATTGTAATTGAAGTACCACTACAGCATATAGAGTGTGAATAAGGAGAAAATAATCAGAATTTCCCAAAAAATTCGTTACAAAAGTTTAACGTTCGCATCGGCCGCCCAAG
This sequence comes from Eurosta solidaginis, assembly GCA_029619165.1. Lineage (NCBI taxonomy): Eukaryota > Metazoa > Arthropoda > Insecta > Diptera > Tephritidae > Eurosta > Eurosta solidaginis. Next base: position 22,631 of record JARSSU010009497.1, on the reverse strand, counting down.
TTGTCTAAGTCACAGTTCTTAAACCATCTACTGCTATAGGCGTGCTCAAATCAGAGGTTTATGATTTTTATGATTGCACTGAACTACTTTCTGTGGCTCGAACTGTGCGTAGGCCTAGGTGATGCAAATATTGATCAGCACGATACGAACGAATCAACGTTTTTTAAGCGTGGTCTCGTTTAGCTTGACTTGATGCTGGTTGGCTATCGGATGCCTGGTTGTCCGACACGAATTTTGTAATTGAAATTTAAGTAACTTCGATAAGCTACAAGCTTGAAACTTGGAACTAGTTCAGAACCCTGATGACAATGCCAATAAACTGTTTTTATGCACGACCCGAGACGATGGCGCAATGGCGATCGCATCTGTATGTTACAAAAAATTCGATAGTTTGTGGCTCGCGATCCATGGCTGTGCATATTTCGAACATTATAATACATATATGAATAGAAAGCGACCTGTATCGTGAGAAAAACGCTTTTTTATTTAATGTCTGATCAACGCCCTGACGATTGATGCGGAGTGCGATGACTTAGTACCTAGTGAACTTTATCTCTATATTCTATTTTCTAGCGTTGTCGGTATCTATTATTAAACTACCTTATGTAAGTATTGTAGTCAATAAAACCGTTAACCTCCCGCAAACTTTTGTTTTAATATATCTTCGCCTTAGTATTACTCTTGAACTTTCCGTCAACGATGCCACCGTAGCCATCTCTCGTTATGCTCATTGACGAATGAAAAACAAGTTAATATTTGTTATATGTTAAAGATAGAGTAGCCATGTAAAACATGTTTGCTGATTTCGTAGAGAACCTTTGTCACATGTACAAACTCACTCACTTTCACTGTTCAAGCGCCGGATCTGCAATGTGCACGCGTTTACTGTTTCCTCTCGCTGTTGCTCCTTACACTTCGCGTTCTCTTAAATATTACAAAGCTTATATATGCGAGTATCAGTACAAGATATATCGTTAGTTGAAAGTGTAAATTTAGCAGCAAAAAGTTTCGACATGGCATATAGCGTTATTCGGAGTATAAAAATATATAGCTCTATGGCCGATTCTACACTAGAATTTGCAAAATTGTAGCGTCATAGTCACAGCATGCACTATGCTACATGCACAAAACCAGCCTAACTGTGAAGATAGTCAATCACTGCTACTGACTTTACAGCAGCACTGCATTAAGTCATTGTCATTACGATGCGTCTCGTGTTATTTCAGTTCTTTTCCTTAAACTCCCCCTTTGTTTTTTGCTTTTCAGCTATAGGAAATAGCATACTATATTCTTGTATGTATATATGTCGGATATAAAACTCGTGAATATGTACCCAACTCATTGCTTCTGATCGGTCTAGCAGTACTAGCTGCCGTAGACTCTCGATGGCTAGGAACGGTCAATCTTGATGATCGCTTCGACGTAACAATAGTGTCAGGCGGGGCTGAGTTGAGCGTAATAAAAGGACACGTGTCTCAACAACGACGCTTCTGCAATTATGCAACGAAAGCGAAGATTAAGTTGCAGTTAAAAATGAAGGACGAAGTTAAGCACTCCTCAGTACTTCATGCATCTTAATTCGATTGCTAGCGAAACACTAATGTAACTGTCCTTTTTATAAGCCGGATTTGCATGTGAGCGTATCGTGTTTTCGAAACTGAATATCAGCATGACATATTATTTCTTAGTGTTTTGCACTCAATCATGTCAAATAGCGTCAAACGATAAGTGAGCATCCATGAGAAAATTGTAACGTCACTTTCTACCCAGATGACGACATAACTGGATTTTTAAGTCGGCTTCACGTTGATTGTATCAGCTTATATAACGCATCATTCACGGTTATATCGTAATTTAGTTTGCATTCTCACTACGCATTCTACAGCGCTATGACATATACTCATTAAAAGCGTAGGCGATAACGCTCGATAATGACAAGAGGCGACATACACTGCGTTAACTCTGCTCAAATGGATTGACTACTTGGTGCTATATCTCGCCGCTGCCTTTCGTCTACAAAACTGGCGATATAACCAACATCATCTGCGGGCTTAAGGCATCTGGGGTTATCATAATACTACATCTACGTTACGACGCTTATAGACTCTCTCAACTACCAACACATAGTGATGGTGGTTAGATGCGGTCCATATCCCCTACAAAATGAAACGACAGAAAGCCCTACCAGCATCGTAAGTAAAATGTTCTGAAGCTTAAACTTACAGGTGTACGTATAAGAAGCGTGGATGATGGTTTTAAATAAACTAGAGCGCGCAGTGGTTGAGTACTACATCTAGAGATACTCTTTACCAGCAGGCTGTCTTATGTCGTCACAACCATACTAGCATGACTAGGTAGTTTTCGTGTTATCATCTGAGTAGCGATAGAGTATTATTATCGCTTGCAGTTGTGTTTATGGTAGCGGCCACTCCGCCTACACACACGAGAGATCCTGGGTGCACGCCGAGCAAAGCCAACATCCGCAAAAGTTTAGAAACAAGTTTTTTGATGTTGTAGAAGAAAATTGCATGTACTAGCGCGCATAGCATGTGTTTGCAAGCGCACTACTTCGAGTGTATTTCTGCCATGAAAAGCTCTCAATGGAAAACTCATCTGCCTGCAGATGCCGTCGGCAGTCGATATAACACAATTAGTTCCCGTTCCGCCAATTCGTAGGTAAAATTAAAAGGAGCCCAACGCAAATTAGAAGAGAAGCTCGGCTAAAAGCCCTCGGGATTATCGCGCCTTACATTATATTTTATTTTTATCGGTTAATATCGGTTATTATCGTTTTTTCCCCGGTTTCTTATTGGTTTCATTAGGTTTGTTCTCGAAAGGTTACATATGCGCCATCGATTTTGTATTAAATAAAATAGTTGTCGAGAAATCGATAACAAATTCAATAAACTGCCCAACATATTATTGATAAACTTTTTGAAATCACGCCGATAACACCTTTCGATAACTAAATACTAGTGCGTTTTCCGAAAGAAAGCTGATAGACCTTTCAATAAATAAAGCTGATAAGCGTGCGATGATACGATGTAGTAGCAGCTCCGACAACATTTCGATTATTTGATAGAAATCTATAAGAAATTTTTGATAGCAAACTCGAAAAGTTATCTATTACTATTACTATTTATCGGTAGCTTTTCGATAACAGGTCGATAAATTACGATAACGAATCGGCTGTGTAACAGGAGCCAATGGCATCAGCTCATGGGGATAGCCTTACTGCAGCTCAACTGACCGTACTTTCATACGAAGAATCAGCTCTGCAAAGGAACGTTTTAGGCAGTGGGAAAGAACACTAGGAGAATAAAGCACGAGGCAGATTAGTAAGCTACACTGACCATATATGGTAAGCACGTTTTCGGTGAGTTAGAGTTCTATGTTACCCAACTGCTTCCACGACAAAGATACTTCAAAAATATCTATAGAGTATGATCTATGATCCGAAGTGCATGTATGGCAAAGCGGATGGGAACCATGGAGCCAAAACCAAGGCAAAGAGTCGGTCAAATACTGACAACTATATCAAAGCAAAAACTCTGAGCGGCTTCTAAGATCAAAAAACGGGATCAGGGCAACTGTAGCAATGATCGTGTTATGAACCGGAGGATGTTCTTACTGTAGTTTTTTCTCTGTTCCTAAACGGAGGTAATGCATTTGTGGTTCTCTATAAACACGTTGAGTGACTATGGAAAAGAAAATTTTACGATGCGAGCTATGAGTTCAATTATGGTAATTTTCATATGTGTTGTACTTTTTGATGGAAATACGGTTAATTAATGAGCAGTAAGGTGATTTAATGCAAGAAAAACCTTAATATTATGATCCAAAGTTTCGCTTAATTTTTTTGCTTCATCATTGGGAAAAACTGCATTAAAAATAGATAATAAAACAAATGAAGTCTTACACCCTGCAGATCCTACAAGTTGCCAGATTAACTGTAGCGATTCAAAGCGGAAGTATTTGCACGCAACCAAAGAAGTAGTAGAAACACTGGAAGAGAATACCTTGGCAATAATTTCGCATAGCACGTATATAAAAGTGTGTTAGAGTGTTAGCAATCCTGGAAAGAATCGGGGCGAGCAAAAGATACACATATTTAAGTCCCAAGGCATACGGGAATGAAAAGCGATGACAGGAAGCTTTAAAAGGGCGCATCCCTTGAAGCTTGCTTCGCAGACGTGCCAATTAGATTGGGCGAGATTAAGATAAGGCGAGATGTGCATCGACCAAGCGGAAATGGCGTGGGTCCGACCGCGGTTGCTGTAAAGTGTCGAAGATTATGTGTAGTTCTTATCAACCTTAGACTACCAAAGTTGCTTCTGTCGTTAAAAAGAGGAGGGACTGTAGACTGATGGCGGGTATCCTCACTGGACACTGTTTCTGGCGTCACATGGCTTTAAATAAGGCTTGGTCAGTGATAGCAGATGAAGCAAGTGCGGCTGGAGGAGGAAAGAACGATCGAGCACGTTTTGTGCTCGTGCCCTGCGTTTGCCAGGCTAAGGCTCCAGCTATTAGGAGTGATAAGCTGTCAGATCTATAAGCAGCAAGTGGCATAGGTCCTAGAAAGCTTCTAATATGTGTCAGAGGATGAGTTATTTTATAACATAGGTACTGTCTTGATAAGATTTTCCAGTTCGGTCTTTAAATACAATTTCTGGTAACACTACGGACTCATTCAGTCTATGTGAGGTCCTCATGGGCCGGCCAGTTCAACCTAACCTAACCCAACATACCCCTGAAGAAGCTAAGCAGCTATGTATGGAGCTTGGAAAAAAGTACTTTAATAAAAGAACAGTGATCACTGAGAGATTCCCTATTACGCTAAGTTAACTTCATAAATAACCTTATCTGCGACATCGCTGTACGATGCGCTCTTGAACGCATAAAGCGTAACGCCCATACATTGAAAGCCACATTCTGAATATAGCCCTAGTCCTACTTTTATTATCTCAGATGCATGATGGTAGCACCGCTCTGAGCCAAGTTTGGCATGGAACAGGTATCAACTCAACGGACTGCAATAACAACTTACAATTTCAGTTCGTTAGTCCTTTTCAGTCCAGTTACAACACCTATGTACATATGAGTGATTGTAATAATCTTAATAGAAATAGCTGTTCATGCAACGCCTAATAGCATGCTACAGCTTTTCCTGCAAATAAGTAAGAATTAATATGATGAGTATGTTATTAAGCATGTTACATTGACTAATATAATATGTATTCGTAAATACATATGTACACATCATGTTTGCACTTCCGAAGTTTCGCGCATCATAAAAAGTGTCTCAACGTCCATCATTCCAATGCATTCAAATTTGATTTTTATACTCAATGCCGACATAAATATACATCAAGCCTCCTTTCAACTGCAACAAGCAAAGAGCCCATTATAGTATGCAAACATAAGAAAATAATGTAAAAAATAACAAAAACACTTTACTGCCCGCCACACAACCATCAACGGAAACACAAGTCGTCGCGTAATTGTATTAAAATGAATTGTGCCAACACAAAACGTTGCAAGTGTAACATGATCATGAACAGCAGCAATGAAAATCTGATTATAAAAAAAATTTCAAACAAATAAAAAACAAAACATAAATAAAACAAAACGTATTCACAGCAGCAGCATTTAACACGAAATAATAATCTTTGTACTTGCATCGACACATGCATTTTCAAACATACATACATACACACACATATGCACCTGCATACAAGGCGTCTTGCTGTGGACTACATTTTACAAGACAGCTTTTTGCTACTAACGTCCGTACTCCGATCAAACTGCCCAAAGTTAGAATGTTGGGACCGCCCTTGTACTGTAAGCCAAACCGACATTTAAACGCCATCTTCATGCGACGCTGCCTATCTCTGCCTGTTGTATGTATTCTCTACTGCGATTCTTTTTCTTGGTAATTACAGTTGCTACGCCTTGTGCATCCTCGCTGTATCAGACGTGACTGCCAGCAAAAAAGTATATGCTGCATAAATACGCTTTGCTTACATCTGCGCCCTACTTACTTGCAACATTGCACATAGCTGTGATTGCAATAGTAATGTACAGTGTTTAATTTAAACGTGAAGCATTTCCTCAACAAATATCGACTAAGTGCTCTCAAACTTTTATTTAGACGTTTCATCTTCGGCCATGTAGCTATGCATACCTTGCACGCAGTGCAGAATGTGTCTCCCAGATAGTTCTTTTGCTAAAGAACCGAAGTTGTCATGGAAAAGGAAATACACAAACAAATCTAGTGGGCGTGTTATCAATTTGTTATCTAATAGATATCGATTGTTGCAGTAAAGTTATCGGTTTGTAATCGAAAATGTATGAAAGAGTTATCGCTCCGTTATCAAAAAATTATGGATTTACTATCGATTTATTACCGAAAGATTATTAATTTTTTATCGAAGCGTTATAGATTTGTTGCCAAAAAGTTTGATATCGACAAGTTGGCGGATTCTTATCGGAATACTAACACATTTTTTATCAGTTTGTTATTTCTTTCACTATTTACTTTTACTTTCACTTCCACTTTTACTATTAATTTAACTTGTACTTTAACTTAAGCTTTTACATTTACTTTCACTTTGCCTATTACTTTCACTATTTCTCTTACTTTTACTTCTAATTTTATTTCCACTTTTACTATTAATTTAACTTGTACTTTAGCTACCACTTTCACTTTTATGTTTGCTTTTGCTTTCACTTTAACATGTACTATTACTTTCACTATTTCTCTTACTTTGACTTTTATTTCCACTTTTACTTTATTTTTGCTTTTACTTTTTGCTTTTACTTTTTCTTTTACTTTTATTTTCAGTTTTTAATTTACTTTTGCTTTTGGTATAACTATAACTTAAACTTTTACATTTACTTTTACCTTTACTTTAACTGTTACTTTTACTTTTATATTTTCGTTTACCTTTACGTTACCTGTTACTTTTACTTGTACTTCACTTTTATTTTTATTTTCATTAGTTTAACTCATACATTAACTTTTACATTTACTTTTACTGTTACTTTTACTTTATTTTTTGATTTTTCTTTTTCTTTTACTTTTATTTTCATTTTTATACCTTTCATGAACATGGAATGGTATATTAACTTTGGTCCGATGTTTGTAAAGTTGAGAAATATAGAAGATAGACTCACCATTAAGTACACCGAATAGATAAGGGCGACGAATGAGTTGATATAGCCATGTCCGCCTGTCCGTCTGTCCGTCCGTCTGTCTGTTTGAACGCAAACTAGTCCCTCAAATTTTGAGATATCTCAATGAAATTAGTCACAAGGATGTATTTTTGTATTATATTAGACATTTGTCCGATCCGGTAGGATCGGACCACTATAACATATATCTCCCTTACAACCGATTGTTGATATGAGACGATTTTGGTCATTCCTGCCACAATTTAGAAAGTATAAACGTGAAACTCGGTGATATATATTCTAATATATCATAGAAGATATCCTGATAAAATTACTTTGATCGGAGCTATATATAGTTATATCCCATACAACCGATCGTTCAGATAGAAAGATTTTTGGCCATTTCTCCCTAAGTTTCCAAAGAAAAAAGTGAAACTTGGTGATATATATTCTAATATTTCATAGAAGATTTCCTGTAAAAATCATTTAGATCGGAGCTATATATAATACATATCCCATACAACCGATCGTTCAGGTAAGGGGGTTTTTTGCCATTTTTTATTTAATATTTATCTTAAAAATCGTTTAGGTATGTACATCTGTTCACTATATATTTCTTATCTATATATCCGATTATTTGGAGATTACGAACGGATAAGATCATTATTGTTGAAATTTATGAAGTCTTCGGCACAGCCGAAGACAGTCCCTTCCTTACTTGTTAAATTTGCTTTTGATTTAACTTTAACTATAACTTGAACTTTTACATTTACTTTTACTTCTAATTTAACTCTTAATTTTACTTCTACTTTAACTGTAACTTTTACTTTTACATTTTCGTTTACTTTTAATTCATTTTTATTTTTATTTATCTACTATACTTTGATTTCTGTACAAAAATCACTTTGACTGTGAGTCATACTGTTACTACTTTTAACTTTACATTTACTTTTACTGTTACTTTTAATTTTTTACTCTCCTTTCCTTTTACTTTTAATATTTGACATTTACTTTTACTTTTATTGTTACTTTGACTTTACTTTTTTATTACTTTCAATTATACGTATAATTTTTTTTTACTTTTACTTTACATTTTACTTTTACTATTACTTTCACTTTTATTTTCACTTTTGCATTTGCTGTTACGAAAACTTATTTCGTTACTTTTTCTTTTGCTCATACATTTACTTTTACACTTACTTTAACTTTTGCTTTTATTTTTATATTCACTTTTAAATTTACTTTTACTTTTACTTGTGCTATTACTTTAACTTTGCCTTAGACTTTGACATTTGCTTTTACTTTTACTTGTACTTTAATTTTCTCCAAACTTTTTTATCCCTATATTTTCTAAAAGTTTCAAATTTAGCCACTGTGCACAGCTTTTATATTAAAACTAAAAAACTTTAATCTAAGGAAAAAATTTCAAAGCCTAACAAATTCAAAAACAATTGACAGCGCAACAAGACCAAACACAAAAATTAAAACAACTTTAACCAGAAACAATAAAAAGTAGCAACTGATTTTACATGAACGCTTCTCAATACTGCTACTGCCACCACAGACTGCATGTTCCATGAAGCAAGTACGAAGTACTGGCGCAGTAACAATCTGCACTTAACACAAAACTTGCAAACAATGTCCAGCAGCTCTATTTACTTCAATTACATATATTTCGTTTGATATTCAGTGCCACATTTTTTGTTATTTTATTTGCCACTGTTTTGATTTGCCATTTTTTATTATGTTCTTCTGCACTCCTTTACTTGCCACAACAATCGAGCAACTTTGACGTTATACTCGTAAGCTCCCTTTTTTTTAATAAGACCACGACAACTCCTGGTTTTTTTTTGTTTTTGCAATTCCTTCATTTCAGCTTCAATGTTTTGGTGTTGTTTGGTTGTTAGTTGCTGCCACAAAATGTTACCAATAGAATTTTATTGTGTTGTAATGCTTGTATTTGTATGTTTTTTAAGTTTGTTGGCATTTGTTGCATACTCTTTTGTTGTATTCTGCTCCGTCCTCTGTTTGCTGCTCAATGCTAAGTTCAAGTTGCAGTTAGTTTTTTTCGTTCTTATTTAAATGTTTGATATAATGATAATAATTGTGTGGCACGAACGGGATATTGTAGTGGAAGTGTAGCAGGAATATGTTAAGCTGACAGATAGAATAAAACACGAATATTAACAAGTAATGGGAAATTAAAGCAGCATATATCCGGAAATAAAAAATGCACTTAGAACAAATGAAATTCGTAAGCAAGAGTTCACTGCAAGTATAAGCAGTTAAGCACAAATGTTTTGAAACGCCTTTTGCATTCTTATCTCTAAAGTATCCTGCTGTTTTGAAGAATTAAGCTTTGCCTGCACCGATATAATATAGGACTTTAAAATAAGATAACGCTAGCGAATTTAAGATAGGTTACATGAAATTTTGGTCCTTCGAAAGCTAAACACAGAGATAAATCACGTAAGTCTTGAAAACGCTATACATAATAAAGTTATAACTTGCGCTACATACCATTATAAAACTACTACTCGATCGAGATATATACTAACCATTATTTGGGGGCGGCATTTACAACTCGCCCAAGAGATATTAACAAAAATTTTAACAACAGTGTTATTGCGAACGTAATAGTAATAGTAACCAAACCCGTGATCACACCCGTTGCTAAAACCACAAAGTAATCATAAACGTAAAACAAGTAGCTCTAGTACCCATAGCTGTTATGATTTCCTTAAGTCGTAACCATAATCATAATTGTCCTTGAACAATATCTGTAGCGGCAAAATTTATCGTAAAAATAAGGTCAAGGTTGTCTGTTACGACAAACATGAATATAACTGTTTTGTTACGTAGAAGGATGACATGCTTCGTGCACTTGCCGGGTATCAACAAGCCCTTTCCGAGTATAGGCTCCCTTTTTCCTGTGATGGACTACCTACTAAAACCTAACCTCCAACGGCCGTGCGTTATCTTATATGATCGCGGCTTTGCCTTACTTCAAGTATAGAGACATCCCACGTGAGCTAATAACCCACGTTTCGCGAGGAGAATATTTCTCACGCATCTGCAGCCCACATCATATCTGTCATTTACATAGGTTATCTTTTACGTGAGATTGCCCGCAAATCGATTGTCTAGTGTTATTACCTAGTGTTACTACCACATTCGTTACAGTGCGTAGAGATCGCATACGAAGAAGCTATGCCGTGCGCCATTAGATTGGATTTTAATCCAACCCATTCTGTTAATATTTTTCCCCGAAATTAGCCGTCCGTCAGCTCCATTTTCTGGTTCAGCTTCCTGCAGAACTTGTGCTTCGTTGTTGATGCCATCGTCAGGTAGACTCTTCTCACCTGAACGGAAGCACCATTTCCACCTAATACTGGTCGGTGGTGGTGACAGCGTCCGCGAATACCGTGCGATAGGCTTAGCCGATTTGTAGCACCACTCTGCGTTGAGCCGAGGTAAAAGCAGCTCGGCACTTTGGGAAATTCATTGCCTTCGGCCAGATTTTTGTACCGTACGAAAGTAAAGAATCATAAAGCATAGCCTTAGCTCACCTATGTTTCCATTAATCGCGTTATGTACCCAATTTTGAAAAGGTTATCTTGCTGTCCAAGAGATATTTCGTTGAGCTGTGTGTTTCTACTAGGTTGAAATTTTGCCTTCTTAAAGGTCACGATCTATATTTTCACTGACGAAAGCTGTAGATCGTGGTCATTCAACAATCAATTCACACTGCGCAGTTCATGATTCAAATTTAGGCTTTGAGCTGGTAAAAAATCAGTACTGTACTTACGGGTGTCACATTATCTGCGAAAGCGACAAGAAAAGGTATTTTAGGTATTTATATACGTATCACTCCAGAAGTCGGGATGCAGCACCAATTCATAGGACACTCCATTTGTTATCCCCGCCTTTCTTTGACCCTGATTTGTTTCGTACGCGAGGCAGAGAACTTAAGGGAAGCCCCTTAAAATGGTGGTTTGATATGGGACTATCTTCAAAGATTGTTTTAGCACGTCGAGCATGTCATATCACCGTTCAGAATTGAAGGTAATTTTAAGTCCAATGTGACCAATAAGACAATCGATCATGCTTGGTGGTACGATGTTTCAGTTTTACCTACAAAATATGTAGCCTCGACTGAGACGTCCATTTTGGAGTGAGCCTTGGGAAGGTCATGCTGCCAGAAACTGACTCGCTTCATCGTCAATGTATACTACTAGTTATTTATTTTGAATGCTTTCTTAAATTTTTTTTAGAACGACGACGGAGAGATGGAGTCTCCTTTGCTTTTCGGGGCTGGCATAAACCACGCTATCTATGCTATAATTTCACAGCAGCAACTCGGGCTGATATTTGCGGCAAGCTATTGCCTCTGCGGGTATCCAATCAGGTCATGACACCTTTCAGATCTAAATATCGTGCATAGTAGTTTTTAGTTTCCCTTCACCGAACGGTGTGACGTCTTAGTTTTCGTAAGCGAAGTTTACCCAGCTCTATTTTATACACTTATTTTGTGTCGTTGTCGTGTTTTATTGCAGGCCATCCTATTATAACTCTCTCGTCCCACTCAGCTTTTTTAAAAACGTCTGCGTGATTTATCTTCGTCGTACAACCATAAGCCATACAAATAGCAATTTTTGATTGGGTAAGGACACCACTACTTACTGGATATGTGAACTCCTTCAGCTGCAAGTCACATTATGGACCTTTGAAACGTCAAGAACGTGCCAAACTAATTAATGTTATTGATGGAATTTATACTTTAATAGAGCGACGTATTCCGACATTTTCCTTTGAGACAACTGTGACCAGGAACTTGTTGGAACACTGCGCCATTCTCGTTTTATGATATTCAAATGATTTTTCATAAAAGCTTATGCTACTTATTCTAACTCAGCTGCAAATGATGCATAAACAGGGCTTTCTGATATTTTAATGCTTTCTGCAAGATTTCCCTACTGCTTCTTCGCTTTCCTCCTTTTTGATATGTGCATACGTACATATACAGCACGGTTTTTATTTTTTAACTGCTACTGCACAAATTTTTTTAATATTTTTATTTACAGTTATTGGCCAACAAACTATGCCGCCAACGTTGCCAATTTATGGTGATCCCTACACGGAAATTGCACTGAATCTAGTATTCCCAAAGGGGAATCCAAAATTCTTGTTGGACGGTAAAAAATTGCAGCTGCTACAGCCAATGGATCGCGATGAGGAGAATCTGAGTCACATTGTCTTTCAAGTGAGTAAAATGCTATGAATGTTTGTTATATTCTTAGAAACTTAACTAAAGTTTTAAAGTGAAGATATATATGCGCTTAAGAAGAAGAATATGTGTGTGGAGAGGCATTGCGGTGCTCCAAAGGCATAATGCTGGCGGTGAAATATACACGAGATGTTTGCACATATACATTATTTTCTAATTGAGCTCTGCAGGGAAGTTATTAGAAAGTGACTTATACTTTAGGTTAAAGTTCACCCTACGGGCAAGAGGTTGTAGATATGTCGGTCGTAAAAGGCGAACAAAATACCAACAGTGAGGGAGCATTATGAAGACGTGTACCATTTGCACGACTCTTCCACGATCGATAAAAACTGTATTGTGGGGAGCAGGAAAAGGTAGTTGCGACCTGTATATAATATATCACATAATTCTTGTACTCAGGTATCATCGTCTGTACTGGGGATCGGCTCATTATGAGATATTTGCTGTGGCTGTGGTTTCATCATGTATGGTTGGTTTTTTCCTTACATGCGAGGGAGTTCACGTGAAACTTGACAATAAAGCATACTTAATGAAGCGAATAAGGCATTCTCGTCGGAGTAATACGGACTTCTTTCTTCGAAAGTTGTCAAGAAAGTTTTCCTGCTTTACCCCTCTGAGTATAAGCCTCTTTACTTATTCTAATCTAAGCTTAAAGAAAGAGTTGAACAAATTCCTTAATTGTGCGGAATGTCCTGGATTCCTATCATTTGTGGATAGCAATTGGTAATTGGATATGTGCTCGCTCTTCCCCTTGTAATATTAGAAACTGCGTTAGGCTATGCTGAACGAAGGCATCAGATCTCGAGTAAATGTGTTTAGCCCCTGAGTTATGCCGCTATCCTACTTTTACGGACATTTCAATTCGATTGTGATGTAGGATAACGTAGTGCTCAGAAAAGGTTGTTCACATCTCCCTTAATACTTGTACTAAAATACTGGAATAGTATTGTAACGAATTTTGGGAAATTCCGATAGTTATACACCTTCTGCTAATTTTTGAATCGCTGAACTTTCAAATAAATAACTCCAATATTCAGCATTGCAAAGTGGGCTTTATTTGGAACCTCATGCTTGGTTACCCGGCTATATAGTTTATGCTTTTCTTCTAGCCATATGCAAGTGTATGTGAGAGTAACTACTTCTTCTCTTAGCTGATGACTACATATGTGTACGTGAGATATTCTTCGTCGCCTTCTATGTACGTAAGTGTTGCTTGCCTTAATGTGTACATGTACATAAGAGTGGCTGATTGCTGTTTTTATACTCAGCGTGCTTTGCACACAGAGTATATTAACTTTGATTCGATAACGGTTGGTTGTACAGGTATAAAGAAATCGAGATAGATATAGACTTACATATATCGAAATCATCAGTATCCGAAAAACATTTGATTGAGTCATGTCCGTCCGTCCGTCCGTTAGCCATATAACTTGAGTAAATATTGAGATATCTTCACCAAATTTGGTACACTAGCTTATCTGGACCCCAATAGATTGGTATTGAAAATGAGATCGGATGATAACCACGCTCACTTTTAATATATATAAATTTTTGGAAAACACAAAAAACTTGATAATTTTGTAAATAATACACCTAGAATGTTCAAATTTGACATGTGGGCTGATACTGAGACGCTTGATAAAAATTTGGAAAATTTTTTTAAAATCGACGTGGCAAATTTCATTTTACAAATATTATTAATAATAAATCAAAAATCGTTAAACCTATCGTAACAAAATTCGGCAGAAAGGTTGCCTTTATTATAAGGAATGCTTTGAAGAAAAATTAACGAAATAGGTTAAGGACCACGCCCACTTTTATGTAAAATATTTTTAAAAGGGTCTCGGACTAATAAAATAAGCTATATCTTTGCAAAAAAGAGCTTTATTCCAATGGTATTTCATTTCCTAAGTGGATTTATAACAGTAAATAGGAAAAGCCTCAAATTTTAAAAAACGGGCGTGGCACAGCCCCTTTTATGACTAAGCAATTTTCTATGTTTCGGGAGCCATAACTCGAAGAAAAATTAACGGGTCGTAATAAAATTTGTAAAAAATTGACGAGGTCGGTTAAATACCACGCCCATTTTTATATAAAAGATTTTTAAAAGTATCGTAGACGAAAATAATAAGTTGTATCTCTGCGAAAAGAAGCTTTGTATCAGTAGAATTTTACTTTCTAAATTGAATTGTGTATAGCATTAAATTAGATAATACTAAAATTTTAGAAAATGGGTCTGGCACCGCCCCTTTTATGACTAAGCAATTTTCAATGTTTCGTTAGCTATAACTCGAAGAAAACTTAACATATCGTAATGAAATTCTGTACACATATTTTCCTTATAGCAGAAAATATTTCTAGTGAAAATGGAAGGGATCAGTTAAAGACCACGGCAACAACAAAACAAGTTTAAAAGGTCGTAGACTAGAATAATAAGCTATAACTTAGCAAAAAATAGTTTTGAGTCAATGATATTTCACTTATCAAGTTTTATTGTAAGAGGAAATGAGGAGACAGTTTTCTTTTAAACGGGCGGTGCCACGTGTTATTAGAAGAGTAATTTATCTGTAATGAAATGTTCAGTTGAAGCTGACGTTGACTATGTAATGTTCGGTTACACCCGAACTTAGATACCTTTACTTGTTGTTGTTGTGATTATTTACTAACTGCAAAATGGTGTTAATATTCGTCACAGTATCATGTGCTTGCCGTGTCACGCATTAGAACATAATGCAGTCAACTATTTATGCTTAGAATAGGATGGTAATGGAATTCAAGGTGGAGCTGCAGTGGAATCGGATGCCATTATCCTTACAGTGGTAAGGGGTTTTTATAGATTCCATATCTTGCCTAGGTAAGACCTCGTGAATATAAACCAGATAAAAAGCTAATTTGGTACCAAATATTATGCTATAAAGTGTTTTGGTCACGCAACATGGAAACAATAGTTGGGGTGCTGTTCTCGCAACTAGATTCGTGCGTTTGAGCCTAAAGAGGCAGGTACTCATGTTAAGGATATATATATATAATTTAGCTTTGGTCTTCACTAGGCCAAAAAATCGATAAATAAGGTTTCATTTATGTTTATAAGCACCTCCTAAATAAGATTTGAATTTTTACCAGAGCTTCCGCGAATTTGTTCGCAGAAGCCGATGTTCGTGAGATTCTCAAATCCCAAATTCTCAGTCTCTCGAGATTCAATTCCATCGAGCTTACGTTTTTTACCCGATCACAAGCGAAAAAGCGCGATAAGCCGAGTTCCCGATTTTCGAGTCTCGAAACTCTTGCTTTTGTTCGAGAAGAAGAATCTCTAAATATACAGTGCAGCGTATAAATTTTATTGCGAGAATATTCCATGAGAAGTCAAGCTCTCGATTTTTCGAGTCTCCAAATTCTCGCTTGCATTCTTGTAGAAACCTAAAGCTCTTCTTTTTGCTAGTACGAAGAATTTCAAAACCAACCAGGTCGCAGTATGGGACTTAATTTCCTACCGGGAACTTATGTACGTATACACATACTTCATGCAATAGCATATGCAAGAGTCATCATAAAAAAGCTTTAGCTCATACAAACAAAAGACAAATATAAATATGAAAGTTCATTAACTTACCGCTGTGCGATTTCGTTTAGTGAAATGCAATTTTTTATGGTAAAATTTTACAGTTGCACGCTATGCACAAAATGAGCCCGTAAAAATAACAAAAAAATGCTTAACAAACAAATATGCAAACATTTAAAAGTTGCTTTATATTTTACTTTTTGCCATTGCAGAAAAAAGTGCATCTTTTTAGAACAACCTTTTTGCTTTGAGTATCGCATGCGATTCTAATTTGTATCTTCTTCCTATATTACAAATATTTGATATTATTTGCTTTTATTTTAATTTTTGCTTTTTTTCTTCTACTTTTCTGCTCCACAGGTTTCCTGCACCGTACGCGAAACAAACAAGCGACGCAACATTCCGATTATTGTGCGCGTATCTGATATCAACGACAATGCTCCGCAATTCCTGAACACACCCTATGAGGTCACAGTGCCGGAGGTAAGAAATGAACAACAATCTTTAAAAATTAAGGAAAGAAATCGTTACCCAAAAAAAGTATATATATATCTGCAATTGGCAAAGTCCTAAACTTAATGCAATAGCGTTTTATATAACCCACTTGCACGGTTTCTCAAAAATTTATTTTAGTTAAAGTAAACATGATATGTAAAGAGTGCAAAATAGTTCTAGTGAAATTATAATTGTTACTGCATTCGTGAATGTAAATGAAACCGCAACTGAATACCTAACTGCAATCGTTAACTTAACCACAATTCTGACCACTACCGTAAACTTTTCATTCAACATGGTCAGAACAATATTCGTAAGTGTAACCATAACCGTCACATCTGAGCATACCATAACCACAATATTTATCACAACACCGCTAGCAATCCCGTTTATCCTAGCTGTAGCGAAAAGGGAAGCCATTAGCCTAACACGAGATGTGAAGCCATCGGCGGAACTCTAATTTTATATCGTAGAAACTCAGCGTAACTCTAGCTGAAGCCTTGACAGCAGCTTCAAGACAAGAAAACACCGACTCTGATTCACGGTCCTAGGTCGGAATGATTTTCCCTCTTCTTTCCCCCTCTTAAAATCAGGCTTTTCGCCGTCAGCGGATTACTGCCACCTGCAGATCCCGTACGTTCGGTAACAAAAACCATTAAGGTACTAGCCCGACCATCTCGGGAACGATTTGGTATGACCACACGAAACCTTCTAGGCCATACCGTCCTCCCACCCCCTAGATCCATAAGAAACTTGTGGTCGGCAGAACCTCTGCAGTTAAAGAAACAAGATTCGCCATGGGTAGGTTAGGTTGACAATTGCGCTGGCAACCCCTTGGAAAGGGTACCTGCCGCGGATATATTCTAAGCCCCCTAACCCGCTGGATCCGTGATAGCGCTCTCTCTTCTTACTATTTAAAACCTTTCTTAACGATTCTTCTTTATTTTGCATCACAATCAGCTGTTCCAGCTTCATAAATCTCATTGAACTCTCGCTTTTCTTGCATTCTATATGCGCCCATTCGCTTACATTGTTTCGTGATCTTTTGATAGCTATCCTCTTTAATCTCTCTCCCTCGACTAATCTTTGTTGCGTGATTCAACTTCATCGTACCATCAAAAGTTGGCCTCAGCGATCTTATTCTATTATTGGGAAAAAAAATTGTCCACCATAGCAATATTTGTTGATCTGATAAAGCTGACTTTACTTGCTAAGTCTTAAAACCATTTAAGCTACAAATCACTCAAGAGGAACAATTCACGTAATATACCGGGTATACTGGCCAACCGGGAGTATTGATCATGGATCTTCTACCGTCATCTTAAAAAGACAAACAGCGTAAATTTAGAACCCTTAACTGTTAAACCACATAGCCGGTTACTATGGCGTTCGGCTAAGCCCTTACTTCAAAGAGTAGTAGTCCAAGGCGTTTGCGCACGATAACAACTACCTCAAGAAAGTTAAACTACCTGTTTATAGTCTCTCTTAAAGAAAACTTATTCAACACATAACCACATTTTCGATGGTAAATGACGAGGATGTAATCTTGTTGAAAAAACAACACCAACTGTGTATTGTCTATGTTGACAGACCACTGTCCCTCAAGATCCCTTTTATACCATTCACTGCTTCATGAGATATAAAATTGGTACTTATTATTCGAATAACATTGGTTTGTGCGGCTCCCCTATTCCTTTCAATCGCGGTAACTGCTACGATCAGGGATTCTGGTTTGCGTTGGATGAGTCAATTCTCTACCTAGAAAATCTAAATGTGAGAGAAATCCGTTACTTCAAGAACTTTCACGCTCGCAAATATCTGGTACAGGGAGCTCACTTGCGTGATCATGGCGGATGAAGTTCATCTCATAGTAGATCCAATTTGATGAAAGTAGATATCAATCAGCACGTCTGGGTATATAATTAAATAGAAATTGAAAAGCAATATTACACTTAAAGGCTGCCACATGTACATCTTTAAAAAGAACTTCCTTTAATATCAAACTACAAACATTTTCCATACAAACAAACCTATTATAGCTGCAATCTTGATAAACACGCTTAGCGGGAAGCGACTGCCCTGAATGCCGCCTAATGTGCCACGTTCAAATAACTGAAATGCAATTCTAGTTAAAATTATTTTGTGGCAAAGTATTAGGCAATGAGCAAAAACGATTATTGTGTGGCAGGCGCATGCATAACATTAACAACAAACAATTTGAAACAATAACAAAAGCAATTCAAACAAAAATTTATAACAACAATAATACAAGCTGACTCCAACTCGCTATGCTACACGAACACCACAGTCGCAATGTAGCCACCGCGAGCAATTAAATATGAAATGTTCTAAAGCAAGATTTACTCTGTTGTTGTAGACTTACTGCTGTAGCTCTACAACAAAATTTCTCGTTTTATACGTCAAGCGGTTAACAGGAAGTCCATTGGCAATTTGGCAAAACCTTGTGGGTGGTTTTTACTGCGCTCACAACGGGTTCTTAAGCGCCCACGCTAGTTTACATTTGTAAAGGTTGTTAACGTTGCTTGCTGCTACCGTTGCTGATCGTTGTTTCTTTCTTTTTTTTATAAGCGTATACATTTAATTTTGACGTTTACAGCTAAATAAATGAATGTTTATGATATCTAAAAAGAAAACGGCAAGTAAATTTGATTTTTGTATAGAAATATGAAAGACTTAAGAAACGAACTTGTTTTAAGCTACTAGCAAGTAATTGTGAGAGTTGTTGAGAATTTTGTTAGAATTTTATTTTTAAGCGTTAATAATCATAAAAAAATTTTGTTATTGGTTTGCAGAATTTATAGTAGCCAAAAAAAGTCAAACGATTTTTCAAAGTCCTTCATTTACAGCCTAAACAAACCAAGGATAGTGTAGCTAAAAACGATGGCATGAGAAATCACCAGCTATCCAGATTTCGCAAACCGCCTATGAAAGTTGAGGAATAGGGTGGTCTCCACTTTACTAAAAGGACCAGGTATAAAGCAATCTAGATTATCTTGGTGTTACAAAATGGCGCCCTGTAGCCCAGTGAAGGAGCGACTAGCGCGATTTGTTGGGCGATCATAACCGTTTAAGCGGTTGTGCTCTTTAAAGATATTGTGGGGAATTACCTATTATTTCTCATTCATATTTAGTTCATTTAAAAAATAAAAATAAATATAAGGCGCGATAACCTCCGAAGAGATCTAAGGCCGTGCTTCTTTTCCAATTTGCGTCGTGCTCCTCTTGATTTTCCCTACAAATTGGCCGGACGGGACCTACATGTTTTAAGCCCACTCCGAACGGCATCTGCAAGGCATATGTGTTTTCACTGAGAGCTTTTCATGGCAGAAATACACCCGGAGCGCTTACCGAACTCTGCCGAGGGAGACCCCGCTTAGAAAAATTTTCTTCTAATTTAAACCTTATTTCTAAAATTTTTGTGTGGTAGGCGGAGCACGCTACCATCACACCACGGAGGCCTTGACACCACGGTGGTTAGTGACTCATTATTACAACAACTCTTTTCTGACAATTTGTTACAATCTAAGTCCTCAGTTCATAATCCTTCCAAAGATTTTACTCGACTCTGCGCCACGTATGCTTGTTTTGATGTCACTTCTACCGGACTGTATGTAATATTTGTTCCAAATATGAGCCAAATTGGACCACAAATACGATTTTTTTGAATATCTCGATCCTTGCCCCACCTAGCTTCGATTTTTTCACAGGCCGCTTTCTATTCATGTATGTATCATGTGTTCCAAATATGAACCAATAGGACCACAAATAGGATTTTTTTAAGTATTTCGATCAATGCGCCACCTATCGCATGGTTATCGGGTTCTGAACCAGCTTATCGGGAAGTTACTTAAATTTCAATTACGAAGTTCGCGCCGGCCAGTCAGCCTGTCAAGTCAATCTAAATAAAACCGTTTATAAACGTGATTTTTTTGCGTTTAGGATTAAAGCAAGAGCTAACTTTTGAACTCCGCCCACGGGTGCCTATTCAGCGACTCAATATCCCTAAAAATTGATCTTTTAGTCTGTTTAACATATCACTTTTCTGTGTTATCATTACATCAAAACAAGCCTATGTATCGCATTCGCATTTGCAATTCACCAATTACCGGCGTAGTTGATGTAGAAAGCTTGCAAGAAAATTTATTTTAAATATTCTGTGAGTTTTCCGGGGATATAACGAAATGTTTATGAATGATTACAGAGAAGGATGGTTGAAGAAGAGCAAGATGCTATGCGTTTGAGACAAGGGAGATATTTTTTTTGCAGAACGGCGATCTTTAGCAAAGTTTTTCACTTGAATACTCTTTTCACCATACCACATTATGTTTCTTCGAGAATAGGCTTGACATGGGATCTTCATAAACTTTGGTCGATTCAAAGCAAAGAAAGCGCCATGATGCTTTCATTGTCATGCATCGACCAAAGAGTTTTATGAAGATCCCATGTCAAGCCTATTCTCGAAGAAACATAATGTGGTATGGTGAAAAGAGTATTCAAGTGAAAAACTTTGCTAAAGATCGCCGTTCTGCAAAAAAAATATCTCCCTTGTCTCAAACGCATAGCATCTTGCTCTTCTTCAACCATCCTTCTCTGTAATCATTCATAAACATTTCGTTATATCCCCGGAAAACTCACAGAATATTTAAAATAAATTTTCTTGCAAGCTTTCTACATCAACTACGCCGGTAATTGGTGAATTGCAAATGCGAATGCGATACATAGGCTTGTTTTGATGTAATGATAACACAGAAAAGTGATATGTTAAACAGACTAAAAGATCAATTTTTAGGGATATTGAGTCGCTGAATAGGCACCCGTGGGCGGAGTTCAAAAGTTAGCTCTTGCTTTAATCCTAAACGCAAAAAAATCACGTTTATAAACGGTTTTATTTAGATTGACTTGACAGGCTGACTGGCCGGCGCGAACTTCGTAATTGAAATTTAAGTAACTTCCCGATAAGCTGGTTCAGAACCCGATAACCATGCGATAGGTGGCGCATTGATCGAAATACTTAAAAAAATCCTATTTGTGGTCCTATTGGTTCATATTTGGAACACATGATACATACATGAATAGAAAGCGGCCTGTGAAAAAATCGAAGCTAGGTGGGGCAAGGATCGAGATATTCAAAAAAATCGTATTTGTGGTCCAATTTGGCTCATATTTGGAACAAATATTACATACAGTCCGGTAGAAGTGACATCAAAACAAGCATACGTGGCGCAGAGTCGAGTAAAATCTTTGGAAGGATTATGAACTGAGGACTTAGATTGTAACAAATTGTCAGAAAAGAGTTGTTGTAATAATGAGTCACTAACCACCGTGGTGTCAAGGCCTCCGTGGTGTGATGGTAGCGTGCTCCGCCTACCACACAAAAATTTTAGAAATAAGGTTTAAATTAGAAGAAAATTTTTCTAAGCGGGGTCTCCCCTCGGCAGAGTTCGGTAAGCGCTCCGGGTGTATTTCTGCCATGAAAAGCTCTCAGTGAAAACACATATGCCTTGCAGATGCCGTTCGGAGTGGGCTTAAAACATGTAGGTCCCGTCCGGCCAATTTGTAGGGAAAATCAAGAGGAGCACGACGCAAATTGGAAAAGAAGCACGGCCTTAGATCTCTTCGGAGGTTATCGCGCCTTATATTTATTTTTATTTTTTAAATGAACTAAATATGAATGAGAAATAATAGGTAATTCCCCACAATATCTTAAAGAGCACAACCGCTTAAACGGTTATGATCGCCCAACAAATCGCGCTAGTCGCTCCTTCACTGGGCTACAGGGCGCCATTTTGTAACACCAAGATAATCTAGATTGCTTTATACCTGGTCCTTTTAGTAAAGTGGAGACCACCCTATTCCTCAACTTTCATAGGCGGTTTGCGAAATCTGGATAGCTGGTGATTTCTCATGCCATCGTTTTTAGCTACACTATCCTTGGTTTGTTTAGGCTGTAAATGAAGGACTTTGAAAAATCGTTTGACTTTTTTTGGCTACTATAAATTCTGCAAACCAATAACAAAATTTTTTTATGATTATTAACGCTTAAAAATAAAATTCTAACAAAATTCTCAACAACTCTCACAATTACTTGCTAGTAGC
>JARSSU010009496.1:47500-51343 GCA_029619165.1 Eurosta solidaginis | reverse complement strand
TTTGAGTTTTATTTATTTTTTTTTATATTAGATAGTTTGTTTTTAATTTATTTTTTTATTATTTTATTTTTTTTTTGTTTTATTTAATATTTATAATTTATTTAAATTTTATTATATTATTTTTTTTTTAATATATATTTTTGATTTATTATTTTATTTTTTTTGATTTTATATAATATATATTTTATTTTTTTTTTATTTTTTTTTTTTAATTTTTTTTATTTATTTTTTTTTATTTTTATATTTTTTTTTTTTTATATATATTTAATTTTTGAATATTATATTTTTATATATTTATATATTTTTTTGTTTTTATTATTTTTTATTTTTATTTTTTATTTTTATTATTTATTTTAAATTATATGTATTTTATTTTATTTTTATGTTTAAATTTTTTATTTTTTTTTTTTAATATTTTATTTTTTATTTTTATTTATTTTTATTTTATTTTATTTAATATTTTTTAATTTTTTTTATTTAAATTATATTTATTTTTTTTTTTATATATTTTTATTTTTTTATTATATTTTTATATTTTATATTTTTTTTTTATTATATATTTTATTTTTTTTTAATATTTAGTTTTTTTGTTTATTTTTTTTATTATTATATTTTATTATTATATATTATTTTATTATATTTATTTTATTTTTTTTTTTATTTTTTTATTTTTTTAGATTTGATATATTTATATATTTTTTTTATTTTTTTAATTATTTATTTATATTTATTTTTTTTTTAATAATATATTTATTTAATATTTTTTATTTTTTTAATAATTATTATATGTATAATTTTATGATTGATTAAATATTTTATTTTATTTTTTTTTTATTATATTTTTTTTAAAATTTTATTTATTTTTTTTATTTTATTTTTATATATAAATTTTTATTTTATTTTTTATATTTTTTTTTTATATTATTTTGTTTTATTTTATTAAATTTTTTTTAATATTTTTTTTTTATATTTTTTTTTTATATTATATTTTTAATTTTTTAATTTTAATTTTTAATTTTATTTTTTGTTTTTTAAGTTTATAATGTTTTATTTTTTTTTTAATTTATTTAATATTTTAATATTTATTTAATTTATTATATATTTTATAATTTATTATATTTAAGTTTTTTATTATAATTTTATATATTATTATTTTATGTTTTTTGTTTTTTATTTAAATTATTTAATATTATATATTAATTTTATTGTATTTATTATTTTTTTATTTTATTTTTTTATTATTTTTATTGATTATTATTTTTTTTTTTTTTTTTTAATTTTTTTATATTTTTATTATTTTTTTTATATTTTATTTTATTTTTAATATTAATTTAATATTTTTTATTTATAATTTATTTGAATTTTATTATATTTATTTTATTTAATTTTTTGATATTAAATTATTTTTATATTTTTTTTTTTTTTTTTTATATTTATTTATTTTTTAATATTTTTTATATATTTTTATTATTTTGGTTTTATTAATTTATTTTTTTTATATTTATTATTTTTTATTGTTTATTATTATATATTTATATTTTATTATTTTTTTTTTATTATTTTTTTTTTTTTATATTTTTTTTTTTTTTATATTATAAGTTATTTTTATTTTTATTTTTTTTATTATTTATTTTTTTATTTTTATATATTATTATTTTTTTATTTTTATTTTTTATTTTTTATTATTATTGTAGTTTTTTATTTAATTTGATATTTTTTTATATTTTAATATTTATATTATTATAGTATTTTTATTTTTTATAATTTTTTTTTTTTTTATGTTTATTATAATAATGTTTAATTTATTAATTGTTTTTTATTTTATTTATTTTTATATAATTTTAATTTTTTTTATTTATTATTTAATTTTTTGTATTGTTTTTTTATATATTATATATTTTTATTATTGTTATTATTTTTTTTATATTTATAATTTTTTTTTTTTTTTGTTGTTTTTGTGTATTTTTTTTTTTATTTATATATTATTTTTTAATTTTTATATTTTTTTTTTTAATTTTTGTTTATTTTTATTTATATATTTTTTTTTATTTTTATTTTTTTTTTTTTATAATTATTATTTTTAATTTTTTTTAATTTTTTTAAATTTTTAATTAATATTTTTTATTAGTGTTAATTTTATAATTTATTATATTTATATTTATATTATTTATATAATATAATTTTTTAATATGTTTTTTTTGTTTAATTATATATATATTTTGTTTATATTTTATTATAAATTTTTTTTATTTATTTTTATTTTTATGTTTTTTATTATTTATATTTTATATTATTATTATTATTATTTTTTAATTTTTATTTTATTTGTTTTATTATATATTTTATTTGTTTTATTATATATTATATTTTTTTATATTATTATAATTAATATATTTTTTATATTATTTATATTGTTAATTATTATTTTTTTTTTTGTTTTTTGTATTTATTATTTTTTTAATTATTTTTATTTTGTATTTTTTATTGTTTTTTATAATTTATAATTATTTATATTATTTTTTATATTTATTATTTAATATATTTATTTTTTAATTTTTTTTTTGTATTATTTATTATATATTTTTATTTGTTTATTTATATTAATATTTTATTTATTTTTTTTTTTAATTTATTTTGTTATTTTATTAAATTATTATATTATTTTTTTTGTTTAATTTTATTTTTAGTTTATTTTTATTTTTATATTTTATATTTATTTATTATTTTTTTTTATTTTATATTTTTTTTTTAATATTTATTTATTATTTTATATTTATTATTTTATTTTTAAATTTTATTTTATTTTTTTATTTAATTTTTTAATTTTTATATTTTTTTATTTATTTATATTTTTTTTTTTTTTTTATTATATTTTTATTATTATTATTTATATAATTATTTTATTTTTTTTATATTTATTTAATTTTTATTATATTATTTTTATATTATATTTTATTTATATTTTATTATTTATATTTATATTATTATTTTTTTTTTTTATTTTATGTTTTTTTTATTTTATGTTATTTTTATTTAATATTTATATATTTTTTGTTAATATATTTTTTAATATTTATTTTTATATTAATAATTTTATTTGTGTTTTTTGTTTTATTATATTTATTTTTTATTTATTTAATTATTTTTATATTATTAATTATTTTATATTTATTAATATATATTTTTATTTTATTATTTTTTTTTATTTTTTTTATTTTTATTGTTATTTTTAATTTATTTTATTATTTTATAATTTATTTTAATTTATTTTTTTTTATTATTTATATTGATATTTATTAATATTTTTTTTATTTTATTTTTATATTTTTTTTATTTTTTTTTATTTTAAATTTTATTTTTTATTATTTTTATTTTTTTATTTATATTATTATTTTATTGTTAATTTTTTTTTTATTTATTTTTATTTTATTTTTTTTTATATTTATTTTTTAATATATTTTAAATTTTGATTATTTTTTAATTTTTTTTATTTTTATTTTATTTTTATATTTATATTTTATATTTTTTTTATATTTTATTAGTTATTTTATTTAATTTATTTTTTTATTTTTATTTTTTTTTTTATATTATTTTTGATTAAATTTTATTTTATTTTTATTTTTTTGTAATATTTTTATTTTTTTATTTTATATTTTTTGTTTTTTATTTTTTAATTTTTTATTGTTTTTTTTATTATATTTATTTTATTTTATTTTTTATTTTATTTTTTTTTATATTATTTATATATTTATAATTTTTATATTTTATTTTTATTATTTTTTATTTTTGTAGATTTATAATTTATTTTTAATTATTTATTATATTTAATAATTATTTTTTTTA
>JARSSU010009496.1:0-42500 GCA_029619165.1 Eurosta solidaginis | reverse complement strand
TTTTATATTTTAATTATATTTATATTTTATTATTTTTATATATATTATTATTATTTTTTTATTATATTTTTATTATTTATTTTAATATTTATTATATTTATAATTATTTAAATTTAAATTTTTAATTATTTATATATTATTTTTTATTTATTTGTTTTTTTTTGTTT
Source organism: Eurosta solidaginis (assembly GCA_029619165.1). NCBI lineage: Eukaryota > Metazoa > Arthropoda > Insecta > Diptera > Tephritidae > Eurosta > Eurosta solidaginis. The sequence goes on along the minus strand of JARSSU010009496.1, from coordinate 42,333 downwards.
ATTTTAATTTTTTATTTTTTTTTATTTTTTTATTTTTTTTTTTATTATTTTTATATATTTTTTTTTTTTTATTTTTATAATATTATTTTTATTTTGATTTTATTTTATTTATTTATATTTATATTTAATTTTTTTTTTTATTTAATATTTTTTTTATATATTTTTAATTTTTATATATTTTATTTATTAATTTTTTTATTATTTTTAAATTATTTAATATATTTATATATATTTTTTATTTTTTTTTTTATTTATTTTATTTTATATATTAATTTTTTATTATTTTTTATTTAATTTTTTATATTTTTAATTTTTTTTTTATATTTTATTAATTTATAATTTATTTTATTATTATTATTTTATTTAATATTATTTAATTATAATTATTATATATTAATATTTATTTATTTTTATAATTTTTATAATTATTTATATAATTTTTTTTATTATTTTAATATTTATATTTTTTTTGTTTTTAAATATTTTATTAATTATTTTTTATTTTATATATTTTATTTATTATAATTTATTTATTTATTTTTTATTTTTATATTTTTTTTAATTTTTATTTTTTAATATAATTTTTATATTATTTATATATTTTAATTATTTGTATTTAATTTAATATTATAATTTTTTTATATTTTTTATTTATTTTAAATAATATATTTATATTTATATTATTTTTATAATTTTATTTTATTTATATTTTTATATTATTTATTAAAATTTTTATTTATTAATGATTATTTTATTATAATTTTAATTTAATTTATATTTTTTTTATTTTTTTTATAATTTAATTTTTTTATTTTTAAATATTTATTTTATAATTTTATTATTTATAATATTTATTTATATATTTTATATTATTTATTATATTAATTTTTTTTTTGTTATTTTTTTTTTATTAAATATTTTTATTTTATTATTTTGTAATTTTATTTTTTTTTTATTATTTATATTATTAATATATTTTTTTTTTATTTTTAAGATTTTTGGCAATTTCTCCCTTAATTTCCAATATAAAAACGTAAACTTGGTGACATATATTCTAATACATCATAGATGATTTTCTGAAAAAATCACTTTGATCGGAGCTATATATAGTATATATCCCATACAACCGATCGTTCAGATAGAAAGATTTTTGGCAATTTCTGCCCTCAATTTCCAATATAAAAACGTTAAACTTGGTGACATATATTCTAATACATCATAGAAGATTTTCTGAAAAAATCACTTGATCGGAGCTATATATAGTATATATCCCCATACAACCGATCGTTCAGATAGAAAGATTTTTGGCAATTTCTCCCTTAATTTCCAATATAAAAACGTTAAACTTGGTGATATATATTCTAATACATCATAGAAGATTTTCTGAAAAAATCACTTTGATCGGAGCTATATATAGTATATATCCCATACAACCGATCGTTCAGATAGAAAGATTTTTAGCCAATTCTCCCTTAATTTCCAATATAAAAACGTTAAACTTGGTGACATATATTCTAATACATCATAGAAGATTTCCTGAAAAAATCACTGTGATCGGAGCTATATGTATACAGTATATACCTATCCCATACAACCGATCATTCAAATAGAAAGATTTTTGGCCATTCCTCCCTTAGTTTCCAATATAAAAAAGTGAAACTTGGTGATATATATTCTATAATATATCATAGAAGATTTCCTGTAAAAATAATTTGATCGGAGATATATATAATATATATCCCATACAACCGATCGTTCAGATAAGGGGTTTTTTGCCATTTTTTATTTTATATTTATCTTAAAAATCTTTTAAATATGTACATCTGTTCGCTATATATTTCTTATCTTATACATCCGATTATTTGGATTGCGAACGGGATAAGATTATTGTTCAGCCCCATTCATGAAAGGTATGAAGTCTTCGGCACAGCCGAAGACAGACCCATCCTTTCTTGTTTTGTGTATTATATCTACGTATCGCACACCAAGATCAAAACAGCTATCAACTCGAAAAATCACAATGTTCAAGAAAGGCAAAAACGTAATTGAATTTCGCATGTGCGGCAGTGGAACTCTTTTTATCTCGGAGAGAGTAGTTGAACTAATATTAGATGGAATTTTGACTAAGCTTCCTATTGATCTATGTGTGCTCAATGTAGGAACATATGGGTTGCAATTTTGATCCTGCAGATCTTGAAAACCACGAGAGACAAAATATTCCAAAAAATCGTCGCCGCTCGTTCGCACATAGCTGTGAGGGAAAAACAAGTTTTCTGTCAAATAAGCAGCTATAGTAAATAAATAAAGTATTATGTATGCAAGTGAGGTATCACGCTGTGACTTGTCAGTTTCATTGATATGTAATGGCACGAAGCATATATGTATGTGTGTATGCAAACAAAACGCAGCTGGAAGTGAGGAACGTCCGTTGTTTCGCCAAATTTTCACAGCACCTGGGTGGAAGCATTCACTTGAAAAGGTGTTTAGTCTGTCGAACACTCAATCACCAATAAATAAATAAATTGAATGAAAATCTCCATATTTGAAATGTTAAAAGAAATCAATTTGATTTAAGCGGACGTATAAGTCACCTCCTGCGGTTTTGGTTTTTAGGTTCATATGCAGGTGGCTAACATTACATAGGCATTTTTTACGCGCTCAACACTCATCTTAGGTATTTTGTGCACTGCTATATTTAAAAGGGATGCTTAGCAAGCCAATACTTGTTTTGCCAGTCCTGAACTTTTTTGAGTTAAGCTCCGTTTTAATTGTGCGATATGTGAAATTTTTCGCGATCATTTCATGTGGTCACACTTGAAAAAGTAAGCGATCCAAGCCAAAATTTATCATTACTCGAAATATAATCGCAGTAGAGCTGAAGAAGCTGAGCAATATCCAATAATAGGGCGTAGCAACTCAAGTGCCGATTGACCCCACCACGGGAGAAAATTGGCAGACTCAACCGAAAAAGAATATAAGTGAGCATTTTTTTACCTTTATATTAAGTCGCTTTCATGTTTGTCGCCTCATTTCCATACGAATTTTTGACCCACGGAATAGTTTGTTTCGGTAACTTCACGCCGAGCTAGACACTTGAGGCTCAGAGCATAGTTCAGATCTGGGAGACATTACAATGCAAGTGAAAAAAAATCCGCTAGGTGGCGCACGGATCGAGATATACAGAACATTAATTTTAAAATGGAAATTTTGCGATCGACTTTTAACTAACTTCTCGGTGATCCAGAGACTTCAAACTTAGCACATAGTTTGCGAGTCGATGGCACTACAATTCGTGGGAAACAAAATGCCGACCAGGTGGCAGACGAATCGAGATGAACGAAAATCCCTGAAAAAACGCAGGGAATCTTGCAATCGATTTTTAAGTAACTTCCCGGTGAGCTGGAGATATGAAACTTGAGCCGTAAGTCAGAACCCGGTGACAATGCAATGTCTTATCAAAAAAAATTCTGCTAGGTGGCGATTGGATCGAGATATTAGGAAAATTAATTTTAATTTGGGAATCTTTCAATCCATTTTTAACTAACTTCCCGGCTACCTAGAGACTTGTAACTTAGCACATGGTTCGAGACCCGGTGACATACAATAGAAAACAAAGTTCCGCTAGTGGCGCGCTAGTCAGATAACTGAAATCCTTTAAAAACGGGGGGAATCTGCGATCGATTTTCGAGTAACTTCCCGTGGCGAGACTAAATTTGGGCGAGTAGAACCCGGTGAAATGCAATTTTATCAAAAAATCCCTAGGGTGGGCGCATGATCGAGATACTGAGAAAACTAGTTTTAAATTGGGAATCTTGCAATCGATTTTTGACTAACTTCCTGGATATCTAGAGACTTGAAACCTGAAATATAGTTTAAAACTCGGTGACAGTGCAATGTTTGATCAAAAAATTTGAGCTACGTAACGCACAAGTCGAACTATTTAGAAGATTAGGCCATACCTTCATGGCTAGCCTCCTGAGTGTTGCAGGCGTTGTAGAATTCCACCTCATTGAAGGCCCAACTCAATGCACGTCCTTGCATACTTTTAGGCGTACGCGACTTTCAACACGATTCATTTAGACTTTTAGACGTATGCGAATTTCACCACGATTTCCAGCTGTGCAAATTAAGTAGCTGACAAACCAGGTGGAATTCTCTCGTTATGATGCGAGGTGGAATTGTGTTGTTTTCGCCAGTGTTGTCAGCGAAAATTCCACTAATTCTCTTAAATCTTGCTATTTTGAACAAATGAATAATAATAAGAATTTTCATTTAGGAATTACCTAAATTACTAATCAAAGTTGCACTTGCCTTTTTGTAGGCAGTACTAAAAAATTGAAAGTAAAAAGATGATAAAAAAATTTTAAGAACTACCTTTATATAAATGGACCAAAAAATAGAAGGCAATTTTTCCTTTAATACAGACATAGTCTTGTTGAATTTTGACTAAAAAATTTTAACAACAACTCTTGTAAAAAACTTTGGGATCTAAAATTATAAAGGTAGAGTGCGTGTTTAAATTTTAAATAATCAAAATTCAACAAGACTATGTCTGTATTGAAGGAAAAATTGCCTTCTATTTTTGGTCCATTTATATAAAGGTAGTCCTTAAAATTTTTTGTCATCTTTTTTTCATATATCCATCCGTTCATCTGCTAACCTGCCGTTCTAAAAGTAATAATTAAATGTTCTTCTTTTGCAAAGACTCACATTTAAATAAAGGATTTCGTACATTGTTTTCATTTAATTTGAAAATTGTTTTCGGAATATGATTGGAAATACCTTTTCCAGCAGATCAAGCGAGGAGGCTGGTATGAAGACATACAAGGTGATGAGTGTTCCATATTAGCTCTCTTCGAACCACGCGGTTCGCACAAAAAGCAGAGAGGGACCCGAAATGTTATGCCTTTTTTAAAAAAGTCCTTCAGAAAAAATTATTTTCCGATTCAAAATTTTTAGTCTGCAAGAAATTATTAAATGCGGACTTTTCCTAGGACAAATTTCTGGGATTGCTTAAGCAACTGTAAAATTACCATAACAATTTCAAATCTAAATATTTAATAGAATATATTTTTAAACTATTGGTTTCATTTGAATGATAGCTATAGGACCGAACTTTTGTTTATCCCTAAAACATAAAATTCTGGCCATAGCTATTATTTTCGAATTAAATCCGGATTTTGCTTTTATTTGTGGATTTTTTTTTAATTCCAAAAATAAATAGTATACATGATTCGTCATGAAAATACCATGGGCATCCCGAAGCATCCCATAAACTTTCACCTCAGAAAATTTTTTGACCCGGACTTTTTCGACTCAAAAAAAAAGAAAAACACTTGTGAAAGGGGTCCCTAAAAGCAACAATTTCTAACTTTTTTCAAACTCTTCTATGGTTTTTCCATTTTTTCGCACCGTTCAAGTTAAACGTTTTTCTTTGAAGAGTTTTCCGGAAGGCAACTTTTTTGAGAACAGTGGGTGGAATTTTCATCACATCTAAATGTAATTCTAAGAACAATTGCTCTGCAAAATTGCAAAGTGATAATAACGGCTTTAGTTTGCGGTTTTCAAAATTTGAAATTTTCTTCCTCTAAGTGTGACGCTCCTTTTCCAAAACTTAACCAATTTTTAATTTTTCGTCATGCAGTCAACCCACATATAAAGCTTATCGGCGTTTCCATTTTTCGAAGTTTTTTGTATCGAAAAAGTGGGTGTGGTGATCCTGTGATTTCGATCATGTTACATACTGCTCTATTCTGCGCCCAGATAAGTCAGTATACCCAATATCGTGAAGATATCTCAATTTTTACTCAAGTTATCGTGTTAACAGGTGAACGGATGGATGTGTATAAAACAAAATAGTTTTCAATGCCGATAATTTTGATACATGGAAACCTACATTTATCTAGTTTACTTTATTCCATAAAGTTTGTTCTTTTGCAATCAAAATTATGCATAAGTTTACGTTGGGTATAAAATAGGGATAGACAAATAAAAAGCACTTAAGGCATTTATTTATTATACTCAGTTGAGAAGAGCTCACAGAGTATATTAAGTTCGATTGGATAGCGGTTGGTATATATAAAGGAATCGAGATAGATATAGACTTCCATATATCAAAATAATCAGGATCGAAAAAAAATTTGATTGAGCCTGGTCCGTCCGTCCGTCCGTTGACACGATAACTTGAGTAATTTTGAGGTATCTTGATGAAATTTGGTATGTAGGTTCCTGAGCACTCATCTCGCTATTTAAAATGAACGATATCGGACTATAACCACGCCCACTTTTTCGATATCGAAAATTTCGAAAAACCGAAAAAGTGCGATAATTCGTTACAAAAGACAGATAAAGCGACGAAAACCTGGTAGATGAGTTGAACTTATGACGCAGAATAGAAAATTAGTAAAATTTTGGACAATGGGCGGGGCACCGCCCACTTTTAAAAGAAGGTAATTTAAAATTTTTCAAGCTGTAATTTGGCAGTCGTTGAAGATATCATGATGAAATTTGGCAGGAACGTTACTCCTATTACTATATGTACGCTTAATAAAAATTAGCAAAATCGGAGAAGGACCACGCCCACTTTAAAAAAAAATTTTTTAAGTAAAATTTTAACAAAAAATTTAATATCTTTACACTATATAAGTAAATTATGTCAACATTCAAATCCAGTAATGATATGGTGCAACAAATACAAAAATAAAAGAAAATTTCAAAATGGGCGTGGCTCCGCCCCTTTTCATTTAATTTGTCTAGGATACTTTTAACGCCATAATTCGAACAAAAATTAACCAATCCTTTTGAAATTTGGTAGGGGTATAGATTTTATGACGTTAACTGTTTTCTGAGAAAATGGGCGAAATCGGTTGATGCCACGCCCAGTTTTTATACACAGTCGTCCGTCTGTCCTTCCGCATGGCCCTTAATACGATAACTTGAGCAAAAATCGACATATCTTGAATGAACTTAGTTCACGTGCTTACTTGAACCCACTTTATCTTGGTATGAAAAATGAACGAAATCCGACTATGACCACGCCCACTTTTTCGATATCGAAAATTACGAAAAATGAAAAAAATGCCATAATTCTATACCAAATACGAAAAAAGGGATGAAACATGGTAAGGTAATTGGATTGTTTTATTGACGCGAAATATAACTTTAGAAAAAACTTTATAAAATGGTTGTGACACCTACCATATTAAGTAGAAGAAAATGAAAAAGTTCTGCAGGGCGAAATAAAAAAACACTTAAAATCTTGGCAGGTATTACATATATAAATAAATTAGCGGTATCCAACAGATGATGTTCTGGGTCACCCTGGTCCACATTTTGGTTGATATCTTGAAAACGCCTTCACATATACAACTACCACCACTCCCTTTTAAAAATCTCATTAATACCTTTAACTTGATACCCATATCGTACAAACTAATTCCGGAGTCGCCCCTGGTCCACCTTTATGGCGATATCTCGAAAAGGCGTCCGCCTATAGAACAAGCCCCACGCCCTTTTAAAATGCTCATTAACACCTTTGATACCCATATCGTACATATTCTAAAGTCACCCCTGGTCCACCTTTATGGCGATATCTCGAAAAGGCGAACACCTGTAGAACGAAGGCCCACTCCTTTTAAAAATATTCATAAACACCTTCATTTGATACCCATATCGTAAAAACAAAGTCTAGAGTCACCCCTGGTCCACCTTTATTGCGATACCTCGAAAAGGCGTCCACCTATAGAACTAAGGCCCACTCCCTTTTAAAATACTCATTAACTCCTTTCGTTTGATACCTATATTGCACAAACGAATTCTAGAGTCACCCCTGACCCACCTTTATGGCGATATCTCGAAACAGCGTCCACCTATGGAACTAAGGATTACTCCCTTTTAAAATACTCATTAACACCTTTCTTTTGATACCCATATCATACAAACGCATTCTAGAGTCAACCCTGATTCACCTTTATGGCTATATCCCTAAATGGCGTCCACCTATAGAACTATGGCCCACTCCCTCTTAAAATACTCTTTAATGCCTTTCATTTGATACACATGTCATACAAACACATTCCAGGGTTTCCCTCGGTTCATTTTCCTACATTGTTATTTTCCCTTATGTTGTCACCATAGCTCTCAACTGAGTATGTAATGTTCGGTTAAACCCGAACTTAACCTTCCTTACTTGTTTTCAATTTAGTTATCAAATATGTAGTACAAAACTAAAAATATGTTTCTGTGACATTTTATACATAAATAAATAAATAAATAAATGTAAGGCGCGATAACCTCCGAAGAGATCTAAGGCCGAGCTTCTCTTCCAATTTCCGTCGTGCTCCTCTTGATTTTCCCTACAAATCGGCCGGACGGGACCAACATGTTTTATGCCGACTCCGAGCGGCATCTGCAAGGCAGATGAGTTTTCACTGAGAGCTTTTCATGCCAGAAATACACCAGGAGCGCTTGCCAAACACTGCCGAGGGCGACCCGCTTAGAAAAATTTTCTTCTAATTGAAAAACCTTATTTCTAAAATTTTGATGTTGCTTTGCCCGGGGTGTAAACCCAGGGCATACGGTGTGGTAGGCGGAGCACGCTACCATCACACCACGGTGGATGCCATTTTATACATATATAAGTAAATTAAAGGGCCGATTACTCATACTTGGTATAGAATTGACTTAACTTGAGAACTGTCACCTACAGTTCTGTTAAATGAACATTGCATGTTACTGATTACTCAAAACTTAGCAACACTTAACTTGACTTAGAAGTCTGTTGAATTTTGATTTTCTATATAAGTTCTAAGTGACTTTTACATTTTGAGATGTCATTTGTTTGTTTCCATTTAGTTTTGACACTTTGTCATACAAATTGACATTTATTTTTGTTTTATTTATTAATTTTTACACTCACAAATTAATTGTAGCACTCAAAATTGACATTGTTTAAAAACCACCACTTTTTGTAGCAAATATTTCACAATAAAATGGCAGCTGGAAAACAGCTGATTATGATGCCAGATTGTATGCGCTAAATGGAGTATAATCGTGGCTAAGTTGCCAAGTTTGCGCCAAGTCAAGTCAAGTCTATGCTAAGTGATGTATATTGGAACGATTTTCCGTCATCCCTTGTCAAATTTGGTTTGAGACCAACCGGTTTCGGCGTTGTGCCATCATCAGTGTCGATTTTCGTTCTGATCTGTTGTTGTCGTTTGTCCTGTATTTATAGTTCGTAGGTACATGAGCAGCTTAATATTGTCAGAAATTGTTCGAGCCTTTAAAACTTGTTTACAAGAAACAAAGTAATCACACAGGTACAACAGACAAACACACAACAACAAATAAACACAAAACAATTAACGCACCAAAACAACAAACCCACAAAGATCAAACGACTAAAATCACGGATTTTTACCTACCCCAGTCAGCCACACAAATCGATTAGTAAACCACCCTCGGTTCTGAATGAACACACAGCACATACACATAACTAAATATACACAAGCATCAATTTGACAAACCTGCTCATGTACCTACGAACTATAAATACAGGACAAACAGCAACAACAGATCAGAACGAAAATCGACACTGATGATGGCACAACGCCGAAACCGGTTGGTCTCAAAACCAAATTTGACAAGGGATGACGGAAAATGGTTCCAATATATATCATTTATCCACCCTGTCGGAAAATCAACAAAACAAGTTAAGTCAGTCTATGCTAAGTATCAGTAATGCGCCCTTAAGTCTACACATGTACAAACATATACATACATATGTATGTATATATTACACTTGGATACTAAAGCTTTCATTTCCAGAGAAATCAAATGAATTGAATGGCTCTAGCAAGAATTTTCTATAGCTGCAATTAAACAAAGCACACAATTGTTGTAGGTTGCAGAAAATGCCGAGAGCTGCTGTCATAAATTCATTAACAAACATACAAATGATTTGTGTATATATGTATGTCATACGAGTAAACATCAACGCACAAAACGTTTAGAGAAACATTTGATTTATGGTGTCATTCGAAACCAGACAACTTTCAACACCATACATATTCCAAAACATTGGATATTGAAGCTGTGCATGAGCAGCAATCTGGGCTAAAAACACTTCATAGAATACTAAACGGCATATAAATGCAATAAATAATGGAAGAAAAATATTTTAAATTCACTACTGTGAGCGGTAAGTACGACTCTACTTGCGAAATGAAGATGAAGATACTCGTTGCTGTTGTTGTAGCACATTGCCTTTGCATTATGGATACTTGCGCCCTCTATTTGCGAATAGTGATGAGTAACAACAAATATGTAGTATTCAATAACGACTTGAGAAGCATTTGAGAACTAACTTCGTTATCAAATCTCTAACGATAATTCATCTCAGCTACACATGGAAAGTGTTCTCAACACACATTTAAATATTGAGTATTCGCTTCTTCTTAAGTTGAGAAGACTTATGTGCTCAAACCTACCTCAAGTATAGCAGGAAAAAAGGAATCGAAACGCTATTTCAAATGGTTCACAAGTCATACTCAAGTTGTAGAAGAAAAAGTGTTTACGAATTTTGTTTTTCTCTTTTGAGGATTCTCCTATCTTATTTAGTGGGGTGTGCGTAAGATGTCGCTACTTTTTTTTTCGTCGCTACTTTACTCTCCTTAAATTGAAGAGACATTTTGAAATGGCCTAACAAGGGAATCGTTCTCGTCGTTGATGTAATGATAAGAACACCAATGGCACCTTGCCAGTTATAGATCAGGCACGTTCTGGTAACAAGCACCATTAAGGTACAAGACCGACCGTCTCTAGAACGATTTAATATTGTTACGAATATTAGCAACAATAAGTGGTACTGTCATCTCTAAGCCGATGCTAAGCAGTGACTTGCTTGCACATCAATAATTCAATCAGTAGGTCTACACATATGTACGTACACGCAGCGGAGAAGCAACGCACAAACACATGCAGATATCTTATCTGAGATATGCAATTAAAATTGTGGAAGTGTCGCTCACAAACACACGCGCATATGAGAGCTATACACGTACATCTGTAGTTATAATTATAACAGATAACCAACTAGTAGATTCTAGAACAGAAGCGCCTAGGAGATGCAACGAGGAAGTCAAAGAGTATAAAAGGCAGCAATAGTAGAGGCGCTACAATCAGTTTTGATTAAGCACGCTATCTGTCGGGCAATAGTAGAGTTATTTATTGTGAAGTACTTGAATAAAGGCCATTTTGCATTATTAAATATTGGAGTTATTTATTCAACAGTTTAGCGATTCGAACTTAGCAGAATGTTGCAAATAAGAGGATTTGCAGTAAATTCGTTAAAATATGAACCTTCTAATCGCCACAGTATCGGCTGCTAAAGAAAAAGGATTCGCCACGGGTTGGAAATTGGGTTGAATAAACTATAAATTGCGCTAGCAATTCCTTGAAAGGATTGCGCTACACAATCGTTTGAATAATTTCGGTGTTTTAGTCGCCTCTTACGAGAGGCATACTTGTCACAGGGTATATTCGAATCCCTCTAACCCGCGGAGCAGAGTGGTTTGTATTTTGCGACTATGCCAAATTAATAGTAAGATTAGTGCTGTAGTATAAATATTATTGGCATACTTCTATGAATCATGTCTGATATGCTTAAACTTGGAATTCGTATAACCCAAATTTGTATACAAAAACTAGCTGTCTTTTCTATTTGCAGCCTATTTTATTTAATATTAGCATTGGTGCGCTTTAAAACCAATGTAAAATATTCAACTTTTTTCGCAACAACGAAGCTTTCCGAAGATTTTTTCGAGAGTTTTGTCGATGCTAACGGCACATTTCCGAATACTATATGTTATGTTCCGATACAAAGCTCCATTATGGTATAAGCCCGACCAACTCAGAAACGATTTGGTATGACCACGTGGAGAAACTGTAAATTGTGCTGGAAACCGCTTGAAAGGGTTGCGCTACACAATCCCTATGAATCATTTGGGTATTTCAATAACCACTTACGAAATACACACCAGCTGCTGATATATTCTAAGCCCTCTAACAAGGATATGTGTCCGCAAATTTTAGGACGATATTGCGAGATTTTGCTATTGATTTATGGGTGACTTCATGAAGATACGAGTTTTCAAACTTCGGCATACTTCAAAATCCAATCAAAATGCAACACGAGGAGAAAAGAGGAATGAGCACCAAGTCTCTAGAAGTTCGATGTCTATATACAGGTGTATGACTACAAAACAAATATTTCAAAGTAAACGAGATCTCATTCGAGCTTGACGCTTAACTACAACTGAGGCAACTTTAACAGAAACAAATAATTAGGGGTTTTTTGAGACAATCGATAGTTATTGTCTTATTATTGGTTTGGTATCGATAGCAAATATTTGTCGTCGAGTTTGTTATCGGCTTGTTATACCCGAGAACCGGCTTCTTATTGGTCCTGTTATAACCTGGTTAAAAATGTGTCGTCGATTTTATAGTAATGTTTCGTAGTAATGTTTAGATGGGTCGTCGATAACAAATCGGTAATATGCCAATTAAAATGATAATACTCTAATAAAAAATAGCTGGGTTCTCGAAATAGAAGCGATAGCTTTATGTTAAGAAATCGATAAATTTTCAATTATCTTCCAATAAAAAAATTGATAGCTTTTTGACACTAAATCAATAACCTTTGGTAATTTATCGATAGTTTTTCAATAAATAATCGAGTATTTTTCGATATTAAAACCACAAATTTTTGATACAAAATCGATAACCTTTTGATAAAAAGTCGATAACTTGTTGATAACTTTTCGGTGACATATTGATATTTTTTCGGTATATTATCGATTTTTTCAAAAAAAATCGATACATTTTTGATAAAACCCCGATATTTCGACAATAAAAAGTCACTAGCTTATGGCAAACCCTTTTTTCTATTCTATAACAAGGCGATAGCCCTTTTATACCTTATGTTTTCGTGTATTTCCCTTAAGTGATTTTCGTCTGATTTCCCCCCTACAGCATACCACTTCCAAACACTGAGCCTACGCTCATACTACGCTTACGCTAACATTCCGAGTAAAGATGTTTACTCATCAAAAACTGTCGGAAGGTGGCACGAAAACGTAATATTTTAAATCTGTGGTGAATTTTAAGTATTTTTCTGGTTACCTAGAGACCTGAGACTTTGAACACAGCTCACAGCCCTAGAAATAAAAGGAGAAAAAAAATCCGCTAGGTGGTGCACGATTCGAGATCATAAAAATTGCATATAATATTGGGGATCTTGAGCTCGACTTTTAAGCAACTTCTTTGTGAGATAAAGGCTTGAAATTTAAAACTTGGTTCAAACTTCAAAGACCGTTAGCACATATAAGAAAAAGCTTCGCTAAAAGTTGCACGGACCTAGATGTTTAGAAAAATCTTACGGATCCAATGGAATATTACAATAATTGAGCTATAGAAGCAGCGGCAGAACGACGGTTTCGTGGTTTCGGTTTGACTTCTAATTGTTTTAAGTGAACAGCGGTAAAATACAACAAAAGTCTAAACCTTCTCTAATGGACATCTCCCTTGGCCGGACAGTAGGTGGCACAAAGTTCTACGAAAACTCTCCTCGAGCGAACACAAACCTCTTATCGGCGGACATTGAGACTTTCGTCATAATAAATCAATCAAACCCCTCTGAGACGGTTGCTAACTCCTCGTAAGTGGACCAAGTGTGACAAGTAAGGAACCGAACATTACATACTCAGCTGCCAAATTACATCTTGCAAAACTTTTAAATTACCTTCTTTTAAAAGTGCACGGTGTCACGCCCATTGTCCAAAACTTTACGAATTTTCTATTCTGCGTCATAAGTTCAACTCACTACCAAGTTCCATCGCTTTATCCATCTTTGGTAATGAATTATCGCACTTTTTCGGTTTTTCGAAATTTTCGATATTGAAAAAGTGGGCGTGGTTATAGTCCGGTTTCGTTCATTTTGAATAGCGATGTGAGATGAGTTCCCAGGAACTTGCATACCAAATTTCATTAAGATACCTCAAAATTTACTCAAGTTATCGTGTGTACGGACAGACGAAAGTAAGGCCTCCTGATTGCCGGAAGTTAGTTTAGGTTGAACTGGTCGGCCCTTAAGGACTTCGCAGAAACTGAATGTGTCTATAAAGATTTTATTTTTTATTTATTTATTTAATAAACATTTTCTTAATGCATATTTAAAATAAATTACAATATTGAAAGAGCACATTCTATTACTATATAGCATAAGAAAAGTACATGGCATTTTTTATATTAAATTTTTAAAATAGTATTAAATGCCAGTTCACATAGTAAAATTCTTTTTCAGTATGGGGTGTATAGTTTTTAATAATATTATAGAATAAACTCATAATAATTCAGTTAATTAGTTAAGGTTCCGATAGAGAAACAGTTGATATAGTTACAAAAGTTAGATATGGCTTACAACAACGTCCTCAGCAAGGCTTCTAGATCGTAGTGGCTAAAACTAATCAGATACATTTTTATTTTAGTTTGAATAGGTTAAGATTTTTTATAACTTGTACAGAAGTAGGGAGAAAGTTGAACATTTTGCACGACGTGTATGTATAAAAACTTCTGAAGTGAGATGTCCTAGCATGCGGGATTTGTACCGATGGAAGCAGATTGCTCCTAAGGTTGTAGACTTCAGAAGGATAACTTTCTAAGTACCCCGATCTAATAAAGAACGTTTTTAGGACTTTAAATAAATATAGATGACGACATGGTAGTATATCTAGTCTCCTAAAGGATATCATAGCGTGAGACCTGTAGTTTGCGCCAAATATGCGTCTTATAATTCCCTTTTGGAGTGTTACAATGGGTGACAACTTACTAGCCGAGGCGCCACCCCAGCAGGTAATCACATATTGAAGTTTCGATTGGACTAGACCATAGTAAACAGCTTTTAGAGTGGACATAGTGCAACACTTTTTGAGACGATAGAAGTGACGGGTAGTGTACAGAAAGTAATGTTTTAGTTTCTGAATGTGTGCAGACCAATTTAAATGATTATCGATTATAATACCTAGGTATTTGAAATTTTCAACAACATCAATCCTGAAGCAGTTATCACTGCACTTAACGTTGGTTGCGAATGAACTTTTCGTGGCTTTCAAAGTGCACGCCATATGATGGATGTTAAAACGTGCGCATTCTGCTGAATGAAAAAAAAAGATCACAAGCCTCAAATTTTTTGGGGGCAATGCTAAAATACATCAACTTCGTTTTATTACTAACTAGTAGCTTGTGTAAAGCAAACCAAGTCCTCAGCATATGTACATCGTGGCTAATATCACATATTAGTTCGAAGTAACTCGTTGTACTATACGCAATGGCAAGATCATCTGCAAAGGCAGTCGTTTTGCCCTTCAATGGAATTGAAAAAATTGAATTAATATAAATGAGGAACAGTACCGGGCCAAGGACAGAGCCTTGGGGTACGCCCAGATTAACTTCCTGCAGGCTACTGTAGTAACTACCCACTTTAACTTTTTGTATTCTATTAGAAAGATAAGATGTAAACCATTTGTACATAAAGCGCGAAAACCTGCACGATGTATTTTTTCCAGAAGTATATTCCTGTCTACCATATCAAAAGCTTTTGTTATGTCGACAAATAAACCAGCACAGTTACTTTTACTATCTAGAGCTTTGTACACTTTTGAGCAGAAATCTAGTAGAGCGTCCTCTGTTGAGAGTCTGGATCGAAATCCGAATTGCATGGGGCTGAAAAAGTTCGATTTATCTAGAAAGTTCACAACTCTATTTTTAATCGCCTTTTCAAATACTTTGGAAATCGATGGGAGTAGAGATATGGGCCTGTAGTTACGTGCGTCCCTCTTATCCCCTTTTTTGAAGATCGGGATTACAATGGCACATTTAAGATCATCAGGAAAAACACCCTGAGTTATACTTTTATTGAATAAATACCGTCATCGCCGCAAGAGCTAGAGTTGGTCAATGTTTTTATAATTTTAGCGATTTCGAAGCTGGATATGGGGTTAAAAAAGAAACTATTAGTTGCAACTTGGCATAAGGATAGATGGGCTGCAAACTGACAATCACAAAGGGTTGAACTTGAATTGCCAATCGAGGTAAAGTATGTATTAAATTTGTTAGCAACTTCTTCTGGGTCTGCAGTCAGCTGGCTTTCAGCACGTAGGGTAACTGGCTCGTGGCTCCCTACACTGTCGCGGTTTAGGAAACTGTGGATGACGCCCCATTCTTTTCTGGTATTGCCCAAAGCTGAGTTAAACTTGTTTTTAAAAAATGTATCGCGCGTAGTGCGTATTGCTTTATTGGACTGATTGCTAATTTTATTGTAGCGAGAGCGAAGCTTCCTACAATTGGGATGCTTAGCACATTTTTTGCCTAACTTATTTCTGAACTTTATTTTCCTTAATAGATCTCGGGTAATCCAAGGTTTAAGTCGCAGAACTTGTTTACGCTGACTCACATTAAGAGTGCAGTTATTGACATGCACTTTTAAAGTGTTTAAAATATACCATAAGCTGCCGATACGTTACTTTCCGCGTACACGTCTGACCAATTTTCGAGAAGAAGCTTGTTATTCAGCATCGTAAAGTTTACCTTACAAATTGATTTACGAGCGCGGTTGATACTTAGTTTGCCTGACGTAATACCAGTTAGCTGTATACCAGTCATCGTGTGATCGGTTACTTGCAAGTCCATATTAAGACTTGTAAAATTTCTATTAGGAAGCGAGTTGAAACGAAAAAACGCGTGGTCATGCAAGTGCCTGAACTTGTTCGTGTTGGTTCATTTATGTAGGATTCCAAACCATTTACCGCCATTAAAGCAAAATATTCGTCGGTAATACTGGAATGATGCAAAATATCCAAATTGATGTCACCAAGAATAAAAAAATTACCGATTTCGCATTTACCACTAAAGAGGAATATTATTCATGGAATAACGAGATAGGTACAGACTGAAGTCTGTATACCCCCGAGAAAACAAATAGTTCGCCTTTGATATTGATGGAAAGCTGTAACGTATCTGCACTTTGTAAGCTATTACTAACTGACGAGCAGTCAAAGTATCGCGTACAAAAGCTGCAACACCTCCTGCACTGTAGCTGTCATTGGTATTTGTATAAAATTTATAATTGGAGATTTTATAATCTCCTACTTCATACGAAAAAATCCATATTTCAGACAAAAATATAATATCTGGCTTTATACCTAACGCTTCTATATTACCAACGAATACATCGAAATTTCGTCTAAGACTACGTATATTTTGATGGATAACTAATAATATGTTAGAATCAGTTGAGGGCGAGTTATTCAAAACATTATTGCTAGCGACGATTGGGTTATCATTAGGCAGAACATCTGAGAACATCTTTAAAAGTAAATATAAAAATTAAGAGATACCAAAAGTTTATTTGAAAACCAAACGGAAAACCCCATTCAAAACCAGGGTCTATGTTGTAAATCAACTACGACCTCTGGAAAATATCATAACTTTCCTGAGAGCCACCCTAATACTTGCCTTATAGCTTAAAATTTGATTTGCTCATTTCAGGATATACAGCTCTTGTCTCCTCTCCAAGTTCATTCAGTTTTTTATCATCATTTGTGGCCATTCGACCGCGACTCTATATTGATTCTTCGTATTGCTCATTAGCACTTTTTGATGTTTTGCTTTGCGGCAGTTGTCAATATAAAACTTTTCGCAACTGCAGTTTGCTTCCAGTATCTCTTTTGCTTTGGCCATATCTGCTGCGTTTACTGATCTGGCAGCTTGTAATATCTGCTTATCTTTGGATCGGCAGAACATACCAGAGGCCCTTTTATGAGTGGTAAAAAATTCCAAAAAAACAATCATTCACTCACTGAGCGGACATATCTCTTGGGCGGACAAAACTTGACTGACAGTGTGTGTCCGCGCAAGGGAGGATCATTAAGGAATGTGCAGGGGAAAAATTATTTTCAAGCTACATATACCGAGTGTGGAAATTTCATCGCCTCCAACTAAATCTATACATTTATATAAATAAATACGCTTATGTAAAGAAATTAATTCGTAATCTCATTTTGCAATCACTGAAATATGCAAAATCAGAATTCACCGAAATTTAGTCTATTATTTTTATTGTCATTCCAATTATTATTGTTATTGTTCCAAGCACCCAAATTCAACTAAAACGAAATAAAAAAGCAGCAAATTTGCCAAGGGAATATTAAGATTTGCGAAAGCTTTGCAAACGATTTAAATTGAAATGAATTTTGTTTGGCATACGAGTACATATACATACACGTACATACATGCCCTCTAACGAATATGTGTATATGTTAGGGTGGGTCGTAATTTGCAAACTGCTGCTACATGACAAGACTTATTTGCATTTCTTAGAAATATATGAGCCGGTGATTCACAATATTTTACAGACCAGGATGCAGTAAACTTTCCATTAATTGCTATTCTTCAGCCTTATAATTTATGTGGGGGCTTTTAACGTATTTAAGTACCTCTTTGGGTTTTTACTCCATATCACCCCAGCGGATTATGGGGTTAGAATATACCCGCGGTAGGTATGCCTGTCCTGGCGGCCACCGTGGTGTGATGGTAGCGTGCTCCGCCTATCACACCGTATGCCCTGGGTTCGCACCCCGGGCAAAGCAACATCAAAATTTTAGAAATAAGGTTTTTCAATTAGAAGAAAATTTTTTTAAGCGGGGTCGCCCCTCGGTAGTGTTTGGCAAGCGCTCCGGGTGTATTTCTGCCATGAAAAGCTCTCAGTGAAAACTCATCTGCCTTGCAGATGCCGTTCGGAGTCGGCATAAAACATGTAGGTCCCGTCCGGCCAATTTGTAGGGAAAATCAAGAGGAGCACGACGCAAATTGAAAGAGAAGCTCGGCCTTAGATCTCTTCGGAGGTTATCGCGCCTTACATTTATTTATTTTTTTAGGTATGCCTGTCGTAAGAGGCGACTAAAACACCAAATAGATTCAAGGGGTTGTGTAGCGCAATCCTTTCAGGTTGCCAGCGCAATATATAGCTTCTCCAAACCTAATAGTCAACCTCACCTATCCGTGGCGAATCCTGTTTCATTAACAGCCGAGGCCCTTTCGACCCCGAACTTCTCATGGATCTAGGGGTTGGGAAGGCGGTTATGGCATAGAAGGTCGCATGTAGCAAATCGTTCCCGAGATGGTCGGGCTTGTTACCGGAACGTACCGGATCTGCATCCGGCAAAGGACCTTCAACATCGATATCACTGTCCAAGGCCTTCGGGGAGTGTCCTTATCACTACAACAACAACAAAAAGGGATAAAGAGTCACGCCACCTAGATGGGAGGGTATCTGCCATGCATTTGCGTATGCCAATATGAACCGGCGATTCATCCTCTAGCTCACAAAAGCGACAGATTTGTGTATCCGATATATTTATTTACTAAGCTGATATCGTACATATAGTGAGAGTTCGTACGTCTTCTCTGCTAAAATTAACGCATTTGGCAGGAAGTATACAAAACTTGGTCTGTGTTTGCCCTGGAAATCAATGCAGCGTTGTCTGAACAACTTTGCTTCCCAGTTACGTATGGGTTCCGCGTTCAACACCATCGTACCTACGGGGCGAGACCACCATATAAATACTGGGTGTATATCCACCGACTTCCACTGATTCGTGCGACTAGCCGATATCGATTTCCCCAATCACCGGTTGCTTGGAAATCGATCATTCGTTCCGGCATCTACCCACCGTTTTTAGCAGCAGCCAGAACTGTCCATCGATTCTACGCATGTCACACTTTCATTCGTCAGCGATTGGTTACAGTTCCCCTCCAATATTACAACTATATTTAATTATCCGCCACGGTGAGCGTGTATCTAAACAGAAAACCACCTAAACGCAAATTTAAAGGGAAAGTTTTGTCTCATATCCTAAAAAAACAAAAAAAAATAAATAAATTTTTCATAACAATCGCGCACACCTTAGTGTAACCTTAATGGGTATAAGTATAAATAGAATTATCGATTATTGTTATTGGGTTCGTTGCTGGCGGCCTGCAGCTGTTGTGACAAAAAAATTCAATTTTATTTTCAAAAAATTTGCATTGAATTCAGTGCCACTTGTTGTTGTTGTTGTTGTAGCAGCCACTTCATTGCTTTGTACAAAAAACGCAACTAAATAAACAATCATCACAGAAAGCAAAAGAACTAAATGCCTTACATAATAACTCGTATTCTCTACCCTATGAAGGCGCACAAGAGCATCCGTAATCGAATCAGACACGGTTTTCAAAGTAAAACATTATCGAGTAAACAAATGAGGAAAAAAAATTCGAAAAAAGCAATAGTGGAGTTAAGGATTTTGTGCAAATGGTCTAGCATCATTGTATGTGCAAACTGGTGTAGTATTTTTACACAAAATACCAAAATATACGGCTGTGCATTTGCTACGTCATTGCAAATACACAACACCAAAAACAGTAGTTTATTTTTATACCTTTCATGAACATGAAATGGTATATTAACTTTGGTCCGATGTTTGTAACGTTGAGAAATATAGAAGATAGACTCACCACTAAGTATACCGAATTGATCAGGGCGACGAACTGAGTTGATATAGCCACGTCCGTCTGTCTGTTTGAGCTCAAACTAGTCCCTTAAATTTTGAGATATCTCAATGAAATTTGGCACAAGGATGTCTTTTTGTATTATTTTATTGTTGTTGTTGTAACGATTAGTTACTCCCCGAAGGCTTTGGGGAGTGTTATCGATGTGATGGTCCTTTGTCGGATACAGATCCGATACGCTCCGGTAACACATCACCATTAAGGTGCTGGCCCGACCATCTCGGGAACGATTTATATGGCCACATTAAACCTTCAGGCCATCCCTCCCTCCCCACTCCCAGTTCCATGAGGAGCTTGGGGTCGCCAGAGCCTCGTCTGTTAGTGAAACGGGATTCGCCGCTCGAAGGTGAGGTTGACAATTGGGTTGGAGAAGCTATATATTGTGCTACACAACCCCTTGAATCCCCTTTTTGTATTATATTAGGCATTTGTCGGATCCGGTAGGATCGGACCACTATAACATATATCTCCCATAAACCGATCGTTCAGATAGAAGATTTTGGCCATTTCCTCCGCTAATTTAGAAAGTATAAACGTGAAACTTGGTGATATATATTCTAATATATCATAGAAGATTTCCTGAAAAAATCACTTTGATCGGAGCTATATATAGTATATATCCCATACAACCGATCGTTCAGATAGAAAGATTTTTAGCATTTCTCCCTTAATTTCCAATATAAAAACGTTAAACTTGGTGATATTTATTCTAATATATCATAGAAGATTTCTGAAAAAATCACTTTGATCGGAGCTATATATAGATATATATCCCATACAACCGATCGTTCAGATAGAAAGATTTTTGGCAATTTCTCCCTTAATTTCCAATATAAAAACGTTAAACTTGGTGATATTTATTCTAATATATCATAGAAGATTTCCTGAAAAAATCACTTTGATCGGAGCTATATATAGTATATATATCCCATACAACCGA
The DNA here is from genome assembly GCA_029619165.1 of Eurosta solidaginis. Taxonomy (NCBI): domain Eukaryota; kingdom Metazoa; phylum Arthropoda; class Insecta; order Diptera; family Tephritidae; genus Eurosta; species Eurosta solidaginis. The sequence goes on along the minus strand of JARSSU010009496.1, from coordinate 20,732 downwards.
TCGTTCAGATAGAAAGATTTTTGGCCATTTCTCCCTTAATTTCCAATATAAAAACGTGAAACTTGGTGATATTTATTCTAATATATCATAGAAGATTTCTGAAAAAATCACTTTGATCGGAGCTATATATAGATATATATCCCATACAACCGATCGTTCAGATAGAAAGATTTTTGGCCATTTCTCCCTTAATTTCCAATATAAAAACGTGAAACTTGGTGATATTTATTCTAATATATCATAGAAGATTTCCTGAAAAAATCACTTTGATCGGAGCTATATATATAGTATATATCCCATACAACCGATCGTTCAGATAGAAAGATTTTTGGCCATTTCTCCCTTAATTTCCAATATAAAAACGTGAAACTTGGTGATATTTATTCTAATATATCATAGAAGATTTCCTGAAAAAATCACTTTGATCGGAGCTATATATAAGTATATATCCCATACAACCGATCGTTCAGATAGAAAGATTTTTGGCAATTTCTCCCTTAATTTCCAATATAAAAACGTGAAACTTGGTGATATTATTCTAATATATCATAGAAGATTTCCTGAAAAAATCACTTTGATCGGAGCTATATATAGATATATATCCCATACAACCGATCGTTCAGATAGAAAGATTTTTGGCAATTTCTCCCTTAATTTCCAATATAAAAACGTTAAACTTGGTGATATTTATTCTAATATATCATAGAAGATTTCCTGAAAAAATCACTTTGATCGGAGCTATATATAGTATATATATCCCATACAACCGATCGTTCAGATAGAAAGATTTTTGGCCATTTCTCCCTTAATTTCCAATATAAAAACGTGAAACTTGGTGATATTTATTCTAATATATCATAGAAGATTTCCTGAAAAATCACTTTGATCGGAGCTATATATAATATATATCCCATACAACCGATCGTTCAGATAGAAAGATTTTTGGCCATTTCTCCCTTAATTTCCAATATAAAAACGTTAAACTTGGTGATATTTATTCTAATATATCATAGAAGATTTCCTGAAAAAATCACTTTGATCGGAGCTATATATAGTATATATCCCATACAACCGATCGTTCAGATAGAAAGATTTTTGGCCATTTCTCCCTTAATTTCCAATATAAAAACGTGAAACTTGGTGATATTTATTTCTAATATATCATAGAAGATTTCCTGAAAAAATCACTTTGATCGGAGCTATATATAGATATATATCCCATACAACCGATCGTTCAGATAGAAAGATTTTTGGCCATTTCTCCCTTAATTTCCAATATAAAAACGTGAAACTTGGTGATATTTATTCTAATATATCATAGAAGATTTCCTGAAAAAATCACTTTGATCGGAGCTATATATATATATATATCCCATACAACCGATCGTTCAGATAGAAAGATTTTTGGCCATTTCTCCCTTAATTTCCAATATAAAAACGTGAAACTTGGTGATATTATTTTAATATATCATAGAAGATTTCCTGAAAAAATCACTTTGATCGGAGCTATATATAGTATATATCCCATACAACCGATCGTTCAGATAGAAAGATTTTTGGCAATTTCTCCCTTAATTTCCAATATAAAAACGTTAAACTTGGTGATATTTATTCTAATATATCATAGAAGATTTCCTGAAAAAATCACTTTGATCGGAGCTATATATAGTATATATCCCATACAACCGATCGTTCAGATAGAAAGATTTTTGGCCATTTCTCCCTTAATTTCCAATATAAAAACGTGAAACTTGGTGATATTATTTTAATATATCATAGAAGATTTCCTGAAAAAATCACTTTGATCGGAGCTATATATATAGTATATATATCCCATACAACCGATCGTTCAGATAGAAAGATTTTTGGCCATTTCTCCCTTAATTTGCAATATAAAAACGTGAAACTTGGTGATATATATTCTAATATATCATAGAAGATTTCCTGTAAAAATCATTTCGATCGGAGCTATATATAATATATATCCCATACAACCGATCGTTCAGTTAAGGGGGTTTGTTTTGCCATTTTTTATTTTATATTTATCTTAAAAATTGTTTAGGTATGTACGAACGGGATTAGATTATTGTTCAACCCCATTCATGAAAGTTATGAAGTCTTCGAAGACAGTCCCGTCCTTACTTGTTTTAATTCTGAATAGCAAATAAACAACTGCCAAAACAAAACGAAATATGCAAAGAAAAAATTTAAAACGAAAAAGTTGTTCACGATCCGTAGCTTTTATTTGCTGTAGCAACTTTTCCAACACCAAATACACAAAATTCTGAATTCCCTCAATATGTGAAGCACAGCACCTTGGCATCTAGTATAGGTGAACTACTGCACCGACCACCGCTATTCGTCTTCATGCTAGAGAGGGTCCGTAAGGCTACTTGCAGACTAAAATAAAAACTAATACAGAGTTGGGCGATGAAGCTGTTACAGGGAGTTGCTAACCACTTGTCTTTGAGTTACTTATCCCATAATCTTTACTGACGATTTCATAACTGACTATGACTCAAACTCATGTTTATTTGTGGATACAATGGTGACAAAGTACGCATCACAAATCTTAAGGTTGTGGCCTTCATAGCAGCACTGGGAGAAAATCTCTTTGGGCGATCCAGCTGTGTTTCTAAATGTTTCTGGCATTTGATTCAGTTTGTTGACCTAGAATTTCTTCAGGTTCCTCTTTTCCTACTCTCTTTTGAGGGATGCTGAAGCTGTTAAACGCTTAACCTTTTTTTTTGTGCAGTATGAAGGAAAATAGAGACTGGCCTCTATTATTCGCGCCTATGGTCAGCCGCCCTTTACGACCTTCCTTTTCCACTAGCTTTTACACACTGGTGCCTTAGCATTATGGGCCATTAAGCAGGATGCCAGGATAAACGCCTGCTTAATCTTCCGCTCGATGGCGGTTAATACGAGGTGCTTAGTAGTGATCCTGTCTTGCAATTTTGGAAGTGTACGAGATAAGTGGAGTTTTGATTTGGTTCAGGTTTTCAAACAGCATGGCAGGATTGGGGTCGTGGAAAGTACGATCATTTCCATTTTGTCTGTAAATAACAGTATCTCAGATTCCTTTAAAATCTAAAACTCTGCTTAGCCATGAAATTTAACATCCTTGGCTCTAAGACTGCCAAAAAAAGCGCCATTAAATGCAAAGGTGTCCAATAAAAGTGGAATATAAAAACGTTCAGTCAAAAGAGCTAGGATTAGAAAGCGAATGTGTATACCACAAAGAGAAAACAAATACCAAAACAAAAATAGCAACAGCAAGAGTTATTTTAGAAAAGAAATAAACAACATGCCACAGTATGGCATCTCCAACTGCTTGCTGCAACTCCAAAGCAGATTTTGCAATGAGCTTACCCATGAGGTTGATGGTAAATATACTCAAGTGCAATGTGATATTTTGCTCTCTCCTTTGGATTTGGTATCTACAGAGAGGCTCCACCTTACGGACATTTCAATTAAGAGGTTGTTGTTGTTGTTGTGTTGTGGTATTAACGATAAAGAACTCCCCGCAGGTTTTGGGGAGTGTTATCGATGTTGATGGTTTCGAATATAGGTCCAGTACGTTCTGGTAACAAGCTCCATTAAGGTACTAGCCCGACCATTTCGGTAACGATTTATATGACCACATAAAATCTTCGGTGCCATCCCGTCCCCAACCCCCTAGTTACGGAGCCAGAGCCTCGCTTGCTAAACACATGTATGATACATTCATATTTGTCACAGGATTCCCCTGGTGTAGGTGATTTTTACAATTTGGTTTGCGAAAGCTATGAATCTAAAAGTCTTTATATTGCGCTTATCAACCGCTTGAATCCCTCGAAGAGTTAGGTAAAAGTTTACTTCTTCCAAACTCTCCAGGAGGCATGTTGCAGGGTTTTTGATTACAACCTAAGAACGTAATGGTGTCGCATGGACTTCTAGATTACGATCTTGATCTATTAAGAGCTCACCTCCCTTGGCCGTACAATTTTTCATGCATGTAGGTTTAGGTACAGTTTTTAGAACAATTTTCCATTCGATGAGCGGACACTCTCTTGACCGGACAAGGATAGGTCTTTGCTGTAAAATGGAAAAAAAAATACCTGAGCAGGGACGTACCACTTATCGGATCAAACTATAACCCAATTTCTGAAGAAGTCAATTAAAAATATTAATTACCAAAGTCTTGTGCGCGGCTTCTAGATCTGAAAATTTGATTTGACGTGATCTTTGACAACTTATGGCCCTACACTTGGTTTAACAACTATTCCACTTTGTTGATCATGTGAAGCTATTATCTCCATTCGCAATTTATGCGCCCTTCCGTTACCATTTGTGACCATATGACTTGGACTCTTTGATGATTTTAGGGTTTTCCCTATTCTAATTCTTTCAAGTGGAACATTATTCTAGTTGTTGTGCTTTGTAGGATTCTCATCCTAATGAACGCCTGTTTGTCGCGACTTTAGTTTGCGCAGTTTTTTTCCAATATCTCTGTGGACACCTCTCTTGGGCAAAAATAGTTAGCTGATGATGGGTATCCTCTCTAGGGAGGTTTCACTGTACATATATTTCTACTTCTGTTGGAAAATTGTTAGCACAGGGATCGATTGCTTTTAACTGCATACAACACAGGTGGTACAACAACACAAATATGAGAATTGGTATCGCGATTGTTTACCTCAGATGCCAGCGCATCCAATTTTATTTCAATGTCGATTTGCTAAAAAGCGAGTCAATAGAAAACAAAACGAAAGCAATCTGTAATAAATTACTAACATTTAGTAGCTGATATTAGCTGGCAATTCAGCTAACTAAAATACAGACAGAAAAAAGTTTGTTTGTAGTTTTGTGGTTGGCAAAATAAAAATGGTTTGGCTGTTTTTTTTTCCTTTCCAACTTAAACGTAATCAATTCTGGGATTTATAAAATTCTGAACACTAAAACTCATTACCGACTTTTCCAGATCAACAAACTTTAATTTTCACCTTTAATATTTGCGCTCCTTAGCAGAAAGAAGAATCTATTCCAACAAGTTCTTGGGTATACAGTAACTGAAAATCGGACGGAGATAGTCTGCCCAAATACTATTTCGCTCATATCATAGAAGATCACACTGCAAGTTTAATTGCAGTATCCTGAAGTTAGGCGGGGAAGACGACGTCATTCTGGTGGTGAGAGGCGTGTGAATGCGGCTTGGTAGAGCAAGGCTAGGTAGCGTGTGCTGTTGAGTCTTCCAAACTTTGCAGGATGTCCGAGACAAGAAAGGCAGAGGACAGATACCAACAAACGATTCACGATGTGACAGAGACTAGAAAGCTGAAAGAGAAAAGAAAAGCAGGTGCTCAGCGTTGCTCCCAGATAAGCTACATACACGATAGATAAGTGGAATGGCCATATGAGCTGGAGGTGCCGCTGGGCGCGAGCAACACCTGAAACTTTTTTTGACATGCTATTCTTTTCAGTTTCTTCGCCTCGGGGAACTTGTTACTACCACAGACCAAGCCATCTGAGACCTCATTTATGGCATGAACGTGACAAGTGGCGGCAATATTGGAAATCCGCGTCACTGGCATCACGCTTCGAATTGGCCGGTACCCAAAATTATTGGGTGTGACGGTCGATAGTGACCAGCATTTTGGCGAGAAGGTAGCCGTAATTGTACTTTAAGTTTACAGCCGCAACAAAATGCTCAACTTCTTCGCTGGCAGTAAAGATGATGAAACGCTCATAGCTACCTATAAACCAATTGGCCAGCCGCTTGTGTGCTACGCGTCTCCAATAAAGTCACCGAACTTAAAATAAACGCACTGAGCTAAGCTCCATACCTGTCAAAACAATGCGCTCAGAACTGTCGCGGTATTTTTTGTTTATGTCGCAAAATATCATCTACACAATGAGACGGGGATATTCAAAATAATGGGAAGCTTATAAAGCTGGTAATTCTAACAGAATTTGGATTGAAGGGGCCCCACCTCCAACGCATATAATGAATCATCTCGCAAGCACTATGAAGAAATAGCTCAATACCGGAAACGTGTAGTTGAAAATAGCAGACTTCGCAGATAGGTTTGAGTCTTACTCATCCAGAATAGCCTACGATAAACGCAATGTTGGTCCAACCGCCTTTCAATTACAATATGGAACCAATGCTTGTAACACCCATATCTCTCTGATTCAACATATTGGAATTGCAAGTTTCTTGGGACTCTCGTTAAAAGATATGGATGACAATTTTTTGAGTAGACGCACCCATTGCATTAAGCAAAGCCCTGTTACTGCAAGAAGAAGATAACATTTCAAGGATTTCATATTTAGAATTCGAACCATTTTAAGCCTAGAATGCAGCATTGACCACAATTTTTACTGCAACTGCTAGTGGCCGGCTATCGGGAGAAGTATCAGTGCTAGGCAAAGTACTTCTTAACTACCGATTTTTATATGTTCTGAAAACAGAAGAAAGAAAACAATATTCTCCTCACCACGCAGCAGTGGGATGGTCTCCATGTTCATCTTTATGTAGGAGTTTGCGTTCGTTTCGCCATCATTATTAATTGAGGTTTCGACGCCTAGGCTATTTTGACCGTTGCTTTGAAGTAGGGTTAGTTATACAAAGCTAATATGAAATGAAAACTTCAAAAGATATTAGGCCTTGCTTGTGCTGTTTTTTTCAAAATGTTTAGAGTTCCTTCGCTTCCTCTTTGGGTTTTAGTTCCATGCACTATGTTCACATCTGTATATAACTGAAGCCCTTTGATAAATATCGACGGAATCACGGGAAAGGTGATACAATTTTAGACAGATTTTATCTCGAGTATTTCAAGAGCCATCTCATTGTTCCAAACCTCCAGAATCAAAAGTCAAAGCACGGATAACTTACGTAATAAATTTGGAGGATACGCTGCACCTGCGGCAGAGGCAGAGCCCGCATACACTCCACAGGATTGAAAGATACTTATTGAAACTATTGAACGAGAATTAGGGCTTCATCTTTCAAATAAATAAAGAATTTATCTGCGACTCAAAAAAAAATCTCTAGGGCAATAATTCTAACGCTGGAAGCAAGCGAAGTTGAAGAGGATCACGAAAGCCTGAGAAACAGGGGCAATTAGGGGACAAAGACACCAGGTGGTAAAGAAGTATCTATAGCGTTGCGAGTCACAGTGATGATACAACACGGATAAACCCCGATGATATTAATCCTAACTTGCAAGAAGTGAACGAGGTTGAGGCGAACTTAGGAACAGAAAGGGAGGGAGGAGAAAGCAGACGTCACGACAAAGGTATTGGAGGATAGCAAATAGCACCATACTGCGAATACTGAAGATAAGCCCCTAACACCGTAAAACGCGATCGAACTCCTCCTAACCCTTGAAGAGGATTCAATTTTCGTGGCGCTGATCCAAGAGCCATGGCTTTTGTTGCAAGGAAAGGTGTCTAAGCTCATCGCGCGTGGATTTGGAGTTTACTTTGTGCAATTGAAAGGAGGAGTGAGAGCTGCTATTATGGTAAGAAAACAGCTACACGCATGTGGCCGTCTAGCCGAAGAACAAGCCGGCATTTATCCTGACATCGTGCTTTATGGTCCATACTGCGGAAGCGCTACCGGCAGAGTGCAGGATTACATATATGCATATTTTCTTGGCAACTTCCATGATTCAGAGGAGAAATACAATGGATGACTTATAGAGCTTGAGGCGTATAACGATCTTGCTTGCCACAAAGTAAAGGTCTGAGTTGATCTCTAATGGTCAATTTAGGCTATGCTTCTTTGATCTGGAGACAACTAAGTAGTTTGGCGTATATTTGTTTGATTAACGAACAGTATCATTTTATCTGTTAGAGACTGTTTCTGAATATATAAATACCACCAAGGATAAAGTAAACTGGTATAAAGTAAAATTGAAAAAAAAACAAGTAGGGAAGGTTAAGTTCGGGTGTAACCGAACATTACATACTCAGTTGAGAGTTATGGTGACAACATAAGGAAAAATAACCATGTAGGAAAATGAACCGAGGGAGACCCATGGAATGTGTTTGTATGGCATGGGTATCAATGAAAGGCATTAGAGAGTATTTTATGAGGGAGTGGGCCATAGTTCTATAGGTGGACGCCATTTAGGGATATCGCCATAAAGGTGGACCAGGGGTGACCCTAGAATTTGTTTGTACGATATGGGTATCAAATTAAAGGTATTAATGAGGGTTTTAAAGGGAGTGGTGGTAGTTGTATAGGTGGTCGCCTTTTCGAGATATCGCCATAAAGGTGGACCAGGGGTGACTCTAGAATACGTTTGTACAATATGGGTATCAAACGAAAGGTGTTAATGAGTATTTTAAAAGGGAGTGGGCCTTAGTTCTATAGGTGGACGCCGTATCGAAATATAGCCATAAAGGTGGACCAGGGGTGACTCTAGAATGTGTTTGTACGATATGGGTATCAAATAAAAGGTGTTAATGAGGATTTTTAAAAGGGAGTGGGCCTTCGTTCTATAGGTGGTCGCCTTTTCGAGATATCGCCATAAAGGTGGACCAGGGGTGACCCTAGAATTTGTTTGTACGATATGGGTATCAAATTAAATGTATTAATGAGAGTTTTAAAAGGGAGTGGTGGTAGTTGTATATGTGAAGTCGTTTTACAGATATCGACCAAAATGTGGACCAGGGTGACCCAGAACATCATCTGTTGGATACCGCTAATTTATTTATATATAATAACTGCAAAGATTTCAAGGGTGTTTTATTTCGCCCTGCAGAACTTTTTCATTTCCTTCTACTTAATATGGTAGGTGTCACAACCATTTTACAAAGTTTTTTTCTAAAGTTATATTTTGCGTCAATAGACCAATACAATTACCATGTTTCATCCCTTTTGTCGTATTTGGTATATAATTATGGCATTTTTTTCATTTTTCGTAATTTTCGATATCGAAAAAGTGGGCATGGTCATAGTCGGATTTCGTTCATTTTTTATACCAAGATAAAGTGAGTTCAGATAAGTACGTGAACTAAGTTCAGTAAAGATATGTCGATTTTTGCTCAAGTTATCGTGTTAACGGCCATGCGGAAGGACCGACGGAAGACTGTGTATAAAAACTTGGCGTGGCTTCAACCGATTTCGCCCATTTTCACAGAAAACAGTTAACGTCATAAAATCTATGCCCCTACCAAATTTCAAAAGATGGGAAATTTTTGTTCGACTTATGGCATTAAAAGTATCCTAGACAAACTAAATAAAAAAGGGCGAAGCCGCCCATTTTAAAATTTTCTTTATTTTTTTGTATTTTGTTGCACCATATCATTACTAGAGTTGAATGTTGACATAATTTACTTATATACTGTAAAGATATAAAAATTTTTTGTTAAAATTTTACTTTCAAAAAAAAATTTTTTTAAAGTCGGCGTGGTCCTTCTCCGATTTTGCTAATTTTTATTAAGCGTACATATAGTAATAGGAGTAACGTTCCTGCCAAATTTCATCATGATATCTTCAACAACTGCCAAATTACAGCTTGAAAAATTTAAATTACCTTCTCTTAAAAGTGGGCGGTGCCACGCCCATTGTCCAAAATTTTACTAATTTTCTATTCTACGTCATAAGTTCAACTCACCTACCAAGATTCATAGCTTTATCTGTCTTTGGTAATGAATTATTGCACTTTTTCGGTTTTTCGAAATTTTCGATATCGAAAAAGTTGGCGTGGTTATAGTCCGATATCGTTCATTTTAAATAGCGATCTGAGATGAGTACTCAGGAACCTACATACCAAATTTCATCTAGATACCTCAAAATTTACTCAAGTTATCGTGTTAACGGACGGACGGACATGGCTCAATCAAATTTTTTTTCGATCCTGATGTACTGTACAACCAACCGTTATCCAATCAAACTTAATATACTCTGTGAGCTCTGCTCAACTGAGTATAAAAATGCAAAAACTTACACACCCCAGTTTTTTTTCTCTTACACCGTCTACATAAATTTTCCAACTGCGGCATGAAATAAGAAAAAAACCAAACTTTGTGAAACTTAACACACGCAAACCAAACCAAAATAAAACAGAACGATCTGAAAAATGCAGTCGGATGTGAACGAAATTAAATTCATAGCAAAGGAACGGAAAGAGAGTCAAGTGAATTTTAACTTGAAAAAATAAGCGACGAACTTTGAACAATGCATTTGCTGCCATCAGCGTGGGCAAACGAAAATACGCGCAGAGCACAAACACCGGGCAACGAAACACAACTTGAATCTTATATTTAGAGTAAAAAGCTCCAGGCTTTAATTGTGTTTTAAAAACGGCCGCTGGCAAGCACCACATCGGGGGTACATAAGTCAGCAACATTTGAAATGAATTTTCAATTGGACCAACCGCAATGTAGTTGGTAGGAAGTATGCAGAATGCGGAGGTACATATCTCTATTTCGGCAGATATATGTTGTTGTTGTTGTTGTTGTAGCTATAAGGACACTCCCCAAACACTTTGGAGAGTGTTATTGATATTGATGGTCTTTTGCCGGATGCAGATCTGATAATTTCCTGTAACAAGCACCATAAATGTACTAGCCCGACAATCTCGGCAATGATTTGGTAGGACCACATGAAACCTTCTAGGTCATCACGTCCCCCCACTCCCTAGACCCATTAGGAGTTCGGGTTCGCCAGAGCCTCGGCTGTTAATGAAACAGGATTTGCCAAGGGTAGGTGAGGTTGACATTTGGGTGGTAGAAGCTATATATTGCGCTGGCAACCCCTTGAGAGGGTTGCGCTACACAACCCCTTGAATCAATTTGTTATTTAGTCGCCTTAGTCGCTTACGACAAGCATACCTACCGCAGGTATATTCTAATCCCCCTAACCTGCTGGGGGTGTAAGTAAGTGACTTATCTTGTTTTGTTGATTTTCCTACAGGGTAGATAAATGATGTATATTGGAACGATTTTCCGTCATCCCTTGTCAAATTTGGTTTTGAGACAAACCGGTTTCAGCGTTGTGCCATAATCAGTGTCGATTTTCGTTCTGGTCTGTTGTTTTCGTTTGTCCTGTATTTATAGTTCGTAGGTACATGAGCAGCTTTGTCAAAATTGATGCTTGTGTATATTTAGTTATGTGTATGTGCTGTGTGTTCATTCAGAGCCGAGGGTGGTTTACTAATCGGTTTGTGTGGCTGATTGGGGTAGGTAAAAATCTGTGATTTTAGTCGTTTGACCTTTTTGGGTTTGTTGTTTTGGTGTGTTAATTGCTTTGTGTTTATTTGTTGTTGTGTGTTTGTCTTTTGTACCTGTGTGATTACTTTGTTTCTTGTAAACAAGTTTTAAAGGTTCGAATATTGTGTCAGAACTTGTGTTTATCTGTTCGTTTATTATTTTACCGTCTAATGTTTTCTGTTTGTAGATTTCCATGTTTTCGAGTACGTTGAGACGTCGGCCTTTTGCTTGTATGTGAAGAACCCTAACTGTTTTATTGATGTTTGCTGGGGAACATTCATTCTCGACCATGTGATTCGCGAAGTTAGACTCCGGTATAATGTTTGGATTCCGTATTTTTTTGTTGTAATCTCTAATATGTTCTCTTAACCTCGCTCTTATTTGCCGTCCTGTTTGTTGTATGTAACTACGTTTGGCATCCAAAGGTAAGCTTGTATACGCCCTGGCTGCTAAACGGATCTTCTGAGTTAGTGTCAGTTCTTAGTTTTCGCCCTAGATTGTTCGATGTTTTGAAGCTGTGTTAATTTGTATTTTTTAAAGAAGTTTGCTAATTTATATGTTGCTTTTCCAGTATATGTCATAGTCGTCCAGCTATTATTTTCCTTTTCATTATTTCTTTTTGGTTCTCCATTTGTCTTTCTGAGCTTATCTACTAGTGTTTTTTATATCCGTTGTTTTCAGCGATATTATATATGACCTCAAGTTCTCTCTTATATGCCTCTTGTGTAAGAGGTGTTCTTTCAAGTCTATGTACCAAGTGCCTTAATGCTGCATTTTTATGCTGTTGGGGGTGATTTGAGTTATTATGTATTGTGTCGGTAGCCGTTGGCTTTCTATGTCATAGTTAAATCTTTTGGCTTCTTTATCAATATTTATCGTGAGGTCTATATAGTTGGTTCCTTCGTCTTTTTCGGTTTCCATTGTAAATTTTATATTTCCGTGCTTCTTGTTGAGGTACTCCAGTACAAGTTCTTCGTTAATAGTAGTTAAAACGCATATTATGTCATCCACGTATCTAGCATAAAATCCACGTATCTAGCATAAAAATGTAAGTAAGCATATTTTGTTATATTAGAAAATATTTAAATTTCGGTGGGTCTTATAAATTACGGTACTTTCGCCCATTTAATATTTTTCTATTCATGTAAGATAAAAATTTGCAGCAAACTTTATTCCTATATATTTACATTGAAACTGATGATTCTTCTTGCGCAAGCGATTCATCATCATCCTTAGTTAGCGCATCACCGCCATAGCAATTTTTGGCCGTTTCGCAACAAGTCACGCCAGCTATCCCTGTTTCGCGATAACTGACACCAATTCGGAGCACCATTGGAAATCAAGTCTGCCTCCACTGCTTTCTACCAACTGAGGTCGATTGACAAACTTTCTTGGCCGGAGCGTTTTCGTTCATTCCTATAATATGACCCATCCAGCTTTTATTCGTTGCACTATAGTCACATCTGTCTTAAGCTCACACAGCTCAAAATTATACCTCTTTCGATATTAGCCATCGGCATCATGGGCAAAACCATACATCTTTCGAAAAACATTTCTCTTGAATACTTCAGAGAGCCACCTCAGCTTATCTCAACACCGCCCATGATTTCGAACCATATATCGGAATACGCACATACAGTACGTGATTTTTATTCATTGAGAGCGGGCTTTGCGTTTAAAATGCTTACTCAGTAGAAAGAAGCACTTGTTGGGAAGGGTTATTCACTATTTGATTTCTAAGCTCATTATCCAACTGTTAATGCTATTTTCCAGATAAACGAAGTCTTTTACAGTCTCAAATTTATATACAATATCGATAGTGACCTGGCTGCCAAGGCGTAGGTATGCCGATTATTTCTTGAAAGACAGCAAATACTTCACCAATACTTGTTGCGTCTTTATTCAATGAAATCGATATAATCAGCATACACAAGCTATGGAATACACGAAAGGGGGTGGCCTTGTCTATGTGCTCGTTTGGCTTCGAGTGACTTGTATAAGCCCTTTCCAATCCTTACATAGCTGATGACCGTTGTTTGGCAAATCCTTATAAACTTTGCAGGGAACTTAAATTCAGACAGGTAAAGTGAAGGCAATCGGTGCACATGGTCGCCTTGTAGAACGTGATTTTTGTTCATAAAAAGAGCACTACTATATTTATATTACAAATACGTACTCCAAAAGAGCACTTGTTTGCAAGATTTATTCCCCGTTTGATTTCTAAAGCTGTCTCCAGATAGCCGAAGTCCTTCGACGTTTCGACTTTGATATCTGTCAACAGTGACGTCGCGATGGCGCGAGTGTGCCAAATAATCCTTGGAAAACTAGCAATGACTTCGTCTTGTCTTCCTTAACAGCAAAACCCACATTTTAGCTGCTTTATCCGATCTAGAGAAGGCAGAACTTACTGCGCGTTTGCTTAATCGAATGATGTTGATATCATCAGTAAAAAGATAGATTGCATCATCACAGTTTACAGGAGTCGCCCATTTTGAGACCTCGTTTGGTTTCGAATGTCTTCGAGAGGATCGCAATCCTATTAAGAGCGAAAACCTTAACAACAAAGTTGCTCTTAATCATCTTAAAGTGTGGACTATAAACTCATGATGGGTATTCTGACTGGACACTGCCTTCTGACGTCAAATGCTTTTAAATTGGCCTTAAGTCCGTGACAGTAGATGTAGGAAGTGCGGGATGAAAGAGGAAATGATCGAGCAAGTTTTGTGCGCGTGCCTTGAGCTTGCCAAACTAAGACTCGACCAGCTATTAGGAGTGATATAGCTGTGGCACCCTGCACTATTCCATCTTCATACATACTAGCTTTTACTACATATGTTCTATTTTGTACACCTGTAGTTGTTATTCATTTTCTCTATACCATTCTTTTTGCAATACTGACTGGCTAACAAGTGCGCGCTTATACGATAGCGAAATAAAAAATCTTCAACACAGTTTTTAGTTACAATAGTTAATAAAATATCAATATTTATTAACCACGGTTTATTCACTTATAATTAAATAGTCGTCTCGTAACTGGAAGCAATTTGGGGGGTTTAAAATCAATAAAACCAACCAAAACTGGTGACCCCGCAGACAATTTTTCGGGTAACGGCAAAAACATCCCGTTAAGTCACACCACCTCTTGAAACGGGTTTACATATTCCAATTCATCGTCACACCACGACCACGCGGTTTTCGCTGTTAAGTCGACAACATGAACAACGACAGCGGTTTATCAACGAATACGGGTACTCCACCACAACAAGCTGCGCCATCAGCAAACAATATAGCAGTTGTGTACGCAAGGCTCCCAGTACCACCGATGTGTAACACCAACATCGAAGCATGGTTCACTACCATGGATTTTTGGTTTACAGCATCGGGTATTACTGCTGATAAACAAAAAACAGCAACAATTCTAGCAGCACTTGATCCAAATGTTATAGCACAGTTGAGCGACGTCATTGCCTCGTTACCACAAAACGACAGGTTTGACTACGTAAAGCAGAAGATCATCGAACATTTTGCCGATAGTGAGCAGCGACGATTAAATCGCCTTTTGTCAGAATTGCCGCTAGGAGACAAAAAGCCGTCAGAACTCTACTACGAAATGAGGAGAGTTGCTGGTAGCACTCTGGGGGAGGCAGCCCTAAAAGGCCTCTGGACGAAGCGTTTACCAGAATTCGCGCAGCCAGTAGTAGCCGCCTCATCTGGAACTGCAGCCGAATTTACAAAAATAGCTGATTCCATTGTCGACGCCATTTCTCCAAACCATATCAACAAAGTCAGTGCGGACCAACCCAACGAAATTAACGAGTTACGTGCGGCCATAGTGGAGTTGGGTAGAAAATTCGAAAAACTAACATCTCGTTCACGTTCTACGAATCGCGGTCGCAGTACCTCACGTGCACGACCTCGAACTGGTAACTTATCTCCAAGAGATTCCGCATCAGGCGCATCGGTTGATGAATGTTGGTATCACAAAAAATATGGGCGAAGCGCTCGCAAATGCAGGAGCCCGTGCCGTCTCAAAAGTCGTGCAGCAGTTGCAACGACCACCAATTCATCCACAAAATGACTGCCAACGCGCGTGCCGAGTCGTGGCGAAGACCCGGACACCGAGCGCAAAGTTCTTCGCTTACAGGTCCACGACAGAAATTCAAAAAAATCTTTTCTCGTGGATACTGGTGCAGACGTGTCTGTTCTGCCGATCGCAACCAAAACCTACGATGTACGACCTACTTCAACAAAGCTGTATGCCGCAAATGGAACGCCGATAAAGGTAATCGGAGAAAAGAGAATTAATTTAGATCTCGGCCTCCGCCGCAATTTCGAATGGTCGTTTGTTATAGCCGACGTAACGACTCCAATCATCGGTGCAGACTTTATTCGTTTTTACGACTTGTTAATAGACTTACGCCGAAACAGAATTGTAGATAACATGACCCAACTTTGTGCGCCACTTACGTTGCCAAAAATTACGGAAAGAATCGCAATCAAAACGTTCGATACAACTGACCCATTTGCATCTTTATTAGCCGAGTTCTCCGACATTACGAAACTAGCACCGCAAGGATCATCGACGAAAAGCACCATCACGCACCGAATAATCACGACTGGTCAACCGGTATTTGCTCGACCGAGGCGTCTACCTCCCGATAAGCTCAAGGCTGCGAAAAAGGAGTTCGAATATTTGATGAAGGCAGGAATTTGTCGTCCGTCTAGTAGCAACTGGTCCAGCCCGTTGCACCTAGTAAAAAAAGGTGACGGGACATGGAGACCATGCGGGGACTATCGCGCTCTCAATGCGCAGACGCTGCCCGACCGATATCCGCTCCCATATCTAACCGATTTTACTACAAACTTGCGAGGTAAGACCATATTTTCCAAAATTGACCTTCAACGTGCTTTTCACCAGGTGCCCATACATGAGGATGATATCCCAAAGACGGCGATTACGACACCATTCGGCTTGTACGAATTTAGTTTCATGACGTTCGGTCTATGCAATGCCGCGCAGACCTTTCAAAGGCTTATCAATGAGGTCTTGCGTGGGTTGCATTTTACATTTCCCTACATCGACGACATTTGCGTCGCATCCACGTCCATCGAGCAACACCGGCACGATTTAAAAGCAGTTTTTACACGTCTCCGCGAACATAACCTCGCTATAAATCCTTCGAAATGCGAGTTTGGCAAAAATCACCTTAAGTTTCTGGGACACTTGGTCGACGCCCAAGGCATTCACCCATTGCCCGAGAAAGTTTCGGTTATTCGCAGTTTCCCGAAGCCTTCCGTCGCCAAAGAATTAAAAAGTTTTTCAGCAATTTTGTTGTTATATCGGGCCTACTGATTTTAAGATCGCGGGTTCGAATCGAGCTCAAGGCCTAACAATAATTTTTTATCATTATTATTGTTATGATAAATTTTTTCTTAATTGAAAAAATTTTTAAATTAGAATAGAAGAAAGAAAAATTTTAGACAACTGCCAAAGCTCGTTGTATAGATCCATTTCGGGAACTGCTAAATTCCTTCATCGGCAACGTTTAGGCTCCGCTGCTATAACCATTCAGCCACCACAGCGGTTTTTGTTTGTCTTCATTAATCCTACTTCTATCTGGTTCGTGCCAATTGATATTCACAACACTGCGACATCTGTTGCAGAATGGCTGTGAAAATTGGACTTGTTGTTGGCAATGCTGCCATAGTGTCATATTTTATTGACACTTTTTCCCCGTGCTCTGGGATGTATTAACAATTTTTGTTGTTATATCGGCCTACTGATTTTAAGATCGCGGGTTCGAATCGAGCTCAAGGCCTAACAATAATTTTTATCATTATTATTGTTATGATAAATTTTTTCTTAATGAAAAAATTTTTAAATTAGAATAGAAGAAAGAAAAAATTTAGACAACTGCCAAAGCTCGTTGTATAGATCCATTCGGGAACTGCTAAATTCCTTCATCGGCAACGTTAGGCGCCGCTGCTATAACCATTCAGCCACCACAGCGGTTTTTTGTTTGTCTTCATTAATCCTACTTCTATTCTGGTTCGTGCAATTGATATTCACAACACTGCGACATCTGTTGCAGAATGGCTGTGAAAATTGGACTTGTTTGTTGGCATGCTGCCATAGTGTCATATTTTATTGACACTTTTTCCCCGTGCTCTGGGATGTATTAACAATTTTTGTTGTTATATCGGCCTACTGATTTTAAGATCGCGGGTTCGAATCGAGCTCAAGGCCTAACAATAATTTTTTATCATTATTATTGTTATGATAAATTTTTTTCTTAATTGAAAAAATTTTTAAATTAGAATAGAAGAAAGAAAAAATTTAGACAACTGCCAAAGCTCGTTGTATAGATCCATTTCGGGAACTGCTAAATTCCTTCATCGGCAACGTTTAGGCGCCGCTGCTATAACCATTCAGCCACCACAGCGGTTTTTGTTTGTCTTCATTAATCCTACTTCTATTCTGGTTCGTGCCAATTGATATCACAACACTGCGACATCTGTTGCAGAATGGCTGTGAAAATTGGACTTGTTTGTTGGCAATGCTGCCATAGTGTCATATTTTATTGACACTTTTCCCCGTGCTCTGGGATGTATTAACAATTTTGTTGTTATATCGGCCTACTGATTTTAAGATCGCGGGTTCGAATCGAGCTCAAGCTAACATAATTTTTTCATATATTGTATGATAAATTTTTTCTTAATTGAAAAAATTTTACATTAGAATAGAAGAAAGAAAAAATTTAGACACTGCCAAAGTCGTTATAGATCATTTCGGGAACTGCTAAATCCTTCATCGGAACGTTAGGCCCGCTGCTAAAACCATTCAGCCACCACAGCGGTTTTTGTTGTCTCATAACCTATCATTCTGGTCGTGCAATGCATGCCAACAAACAAGTCCAATTTTCACAGCCATCTGCAACAGATGTCGCAGTGTTGTGAATATCAATTGGCACGAACCAGAATAGAAGTAGGATTAATGAAGACAAACAAAAAACCGCTGTGGTGGCTGAATGGTTATAGCAGCGGCGCCTAAACGTTGCCGATGAAGGAATTTAGCAGTTCCCGAAATGGATCTATACAACGAGCTTTGGCAGTTGTCTAAATTTTTTCTTTCTTCTATTCTAATTTAAAAATTTTTTCAATTAAGAAAAAATTTATCATAACAATAATAATGATAAAAAATTATTGTTAGGCCTTGAGCTCGATTCGAACCCGCGATCTTAAAATCAGTAGGCCGATATAACAACAAAAATTGTTAATACATCCCAGAGCACGGGGAAAAAGTGTCAATAAAATATGACACTATGGCAGCATTGCCAACAAACAAGTCCAATTTTCACAGCCATTCTGCAACAGATGTCGCAGTGTTGTGAATATCAATTGGCACGAACCAGAATAGAAGTAGGATTAATGAAGACAAACAAAAAACCGCTGTGGTGGCTGAATGGTTATAGCAGCGGCGCCTAAACGTTGCCGATGAAGGAATTTAGCAGTTCCCGAAATGGATCTATACAACGAGCTTTGGCAGTTGTCTAAATTTTTTCTTTCTTCTATTCTAATTTAAAAATTTTTTCAATTAAGAAAAAATTTATCATAACAATAATAATGATAAAAAATTATTGTTAGGCCTTGAGCTCGATTCGAACCCGCGATCTTAAAATCAGTAGGCCGATATAACAACAAAAATTGTTAATACATCCCAGAGCACGGGGAAAAAAGTGTCAATAAAATATGACACTATGGCAGCATTGCCAACAAACAAGTCCAATTTTCACAGCCATTCTGCAACAGATGTCGCAGTGTTGTGAATATCAATTGGCACGAACCAGAATAGAAGTAGGATTAATGAAGACAAACAAAAAAACCGCTGTGGTGGCTGAATGGTTATAGCAGCGGCGCCTAAACGTTGCCGATGAAGGAATTTAGCAGTTCCCGAAATGGATCTATACAACGAGCTTTGGCAGTTGTCTAAATTTTTTCTTTCTTCTATTCTAATTTAAAAATTTTTTCAATTAAGAAAAAATTTATCATAACAATAATAATGATAAAAAATTATTGTTAGGCCTTGAGCTCGATTCGAACCCGCGATCTTAAAATCAGTAGGCCGATATAACAACAAAAATTGTTAATACATCCCAGAGCACGGGGAAAAAAGTGTCAATAAAATATGACACTATGGCAGCATTGCCAACAAACAAGTCCAATTTTCACAGCCATTCTGCAACAGATGTCGCAGTGTTGTGAATATCAATTGGCACGAACCAGAATAGAAGTAGGATTAATGAAGACAAACAAAAAACCGCTGTGGTGGCTGAATGGTTATAGCAGCGGCGCCTAAACGTTGCCGATGAAGGAATTTAGCAGTTCCCGAAATGGATCTATACAACGAGCTTTGGCAGTTGTCTAAATTTTTCTTTCTTCTATTCTAATTTAAAAATTTTTTCAATTAAGAAAAAATTTATCATAACAATAATAATGATAAAAAATTATTGTTAGGCCTTGAGCTCGATTCGAACCCGCGATCTTAAAATCAGTAGGCCGATATAACAACAAAAATTGTTAATACATCCCAGAGCACGGGGAAAAAGTGTCAATAAAATATGACACTATGGCAGCATTGCCAACAAACAAGTCCAATTTTCACAGCCATTCTGCAACAGATGTCGCAGTGTGTGAATATCAATTG
This sequence comes from Eurosta solidaginis, assembly GCA_029619165.1. Taxonomy (NCBI): domain Eukaryota; kingdom Metazoa; phylum Arthropoda; class Insecta; order Diptera; family Tephritidae; genus Eurosta; species Eurosta solidaginis. The sequence goes on along the minus strand of JARSSU010009496.1, from coordinate 823 downwards.
GCACGAACCAGAATAGAAGTAGGATAATGAAGACAAACAAAAAAACCGCTGTGATGGCTGAATGGTTATAGCAGCGGCGCCTAAACGTTGCCGATGAAGGAATTTAGCAGTTCCCGAAATGGATCTATACAACGAGCTTTGGCAGTTGTCTAAATTTTTTCTTTCTTCTATTCTAATTTAAAAATTTTTCAATTAAGAAAAAATTTATCATAACAATAATAATGATAAAAAATTATTGTTAGGCCTTGAGCTCGATTCGAACCCGCGATCTTAAAATCAGTAGGCCGATATAACAACAAAAATTGTTAATACATCCCAGAGCACGGGGAAAAAGTGTCAATAAAATATGACACTATGGCAGCATTGCCAACAAACAAGTCCAATTTTCACAGCCATCTGCAACAGATGTCGCAGTGTTGTGAATATCAATTGGCACGAACCAGAATAGAAGTAGGATTAATGAAGACAAACAAAAAACCGCTGTGATGGCTGAATGGTTATAGCAGCGGCGCCTAAACGTTGCCGATGAAGGAATTTAGCAGTTCCCGAAATGGATCTATACAACGAGCTTGGCAGTTGTCTAAATTTTTCTTTCTTCTATTCTAATTTAAAAATTTTTTCAATTAAGAAAAAATTTATCATAAACAATAATAATGATAAAAAATATTGTTAGGCCTTGAGCTCGATTCGAACCCGCGATCTTAAAATCAGTAGGCCGATATAACAACAAAAATTGTTAATACATCCCAGAGCACGGGGAAAAAGTGTCAATAAAATATGACACTATGGCAGCAATGCAACAAACAAGTCCAATTTCACAGCC